>CABPRJ010000011.1:170091-306098 GCA_902439185.1 Cinara cedri | reverse complement strand
ATTAAAATCAAATTTAACAGTCAATTAAAATCAATCACTGTCGTGTCATTTCTACTCAATTAAAATTTTGTTTTCTACTCAATTAAAATTTTGTTCAAGTCTTTACGAATTTATCGCCATTTGTCATCTGGGCTTTTTCTACTTCAACATTTAAATTGCAAATTTTGTATTGAGTAAAATGCCATGACAGGGATTCGGTTTAAAGAAACCTAAATAAGTTTTCTCGGTAACTTTAAACCGAACCACTGTCAAGACCTTTTNCTACTCAATTAAAATTTTGTTCAAGTCTTTACGAATTCATCGCCATTTGTCATCTGGACTTTTTCTACTTCAACATTTAAATTGCAAATTTTGTATTGAGTAAAATGCCATGACAGGGATTCAGTTTAAAGAAACCCAAATAAGTTTTCTCGGTAACTTTAAACCGAACCACTGTCAAGACTTTTTCTATTCAATTTGAAGTTTGTTGAAGTAGATAGGAATTCATCAAATAGACACCATGTCGTAAGTATATTAGACTCATAATTAATCATTTTCAATGGAAGAGTAATATTATTTATTCAACAGTCAATAAAACTCAATCACTGTCAAGTCTTCTCTACTCAATTTAAATTTTGTTGATNTCAGTTTAATAAAACCCAAACATTCTTTATCGGTGGTTTTATTAAACTGAACCACTGTCAAGACCTTTTCTATTCAATTTGAAGTTTGTTGAAGTAGATAGGAATTCATCAAATAGACGCCATTTCGTAAGTATGTTAGACTCATAATTAATCATTTTCAATGGAAGAGTAATATTATTTTTTCTATAATCATTTATCTTGAATAATGTTTTAATATTATTTATTCAACAGTCAATAAAACTCAATCACTGTCAAGTCTTCTCTACTCAATTTAAATTTTGTTAAAGTCAATACGAATTCATTGTCATTTGTCATCTGGACTTTTTCTACTTCAACATTTAAATTGCAAATTTTGTATTGAGTAAAATGCCATGNTCAATTAAAATCAATCACTGTCGTGTCATTTCTACTCAATTAAAATTTTGTTCAAGTCTTTACGAATTCATCGCCATTTGTCATCTGGACTTTTTCTACTTCAACGGTTAAATTCCATATTTTGCATTGAGTAAAATGCCATGACAGGGATTCAGTTTGATAAAACCCAAAAATATTTTCTCGGTTTTTTAAACTGAACCACTGTCAAGACCTTTTCTATTCAATTTGAAGTTTGTTGAAGTAGATAGGAATTCATGGAATACACCCCATGTCGTAAGTATATTAGACTCATAATTAATCATTTTCAATGGAAGAATATTATTATTTTGTGTAATCATTCATCTAATATAATGTTTTAATATTATTTATTCAACAGTCAATAAAACTCAATCACTACCAAGTCTTTTCTACTCAATTTAAATTTTGTTGAAGTCAATATGAATTCATTGCCATTTGTCATCTGGACTTTTTCTACTTCAACAGTTAAATTGCAAATTTTGTAAAATTCTATTGCTAACATTCAATTTTGTACTTATATTGCCAACCCAGTTCCTGAAATTATATTATATTTTTCAATTTGTCTGTTTATTGCCTATCTAACTTTTAAATATCTATTGTTATTCAAAAACAAAAAAAATATTTCTATAGCTACCTATGAAAATTTGATTTATATTGTAAATAATTCTCTAACCCATAAAATTGTCTCGAATATGTAAAAAAACTTTATCCTGTGAACTCTTTATTGAATAAATCATCAATTCAATTCAATATTCTTATCTTAAGATATGATTATACTTTTTAGAAATGTAGTATATGTGATGGTTATTCGCTAATAAACCTTAGATACCTATTCAAGGAATATTATTAGCAACTTATACTACGTCTTACCTCAGATTACATAGATAGTACTATATATATCTATAAACTTATTTATTAGATATCTGTAGACAGTATCCAAAAAATATTCCCAGTTTATTCACTAAAATCATCAAAAATATTTAATGTATATAGAGGAACACATGGAATATACAATTTGGTATTAACATGTATTCTTTTTAATTATTAAATAAAACGATTTAAAATTAAAAGTCATTCCTTTATGGAAAAAAAAAATTATCTTCTACAGTATCAATAGTATAATACAAATTATAAATATAAAATAAAATATATTTTATAATATAAAGAAAAGTTTGTCTTTTTTATTGGAAATTTATTTAACATTTATATTTTATAGTCAAGATCAATAGTCATACCTTTACTGAAAAATATTAAAATATTATAACAATATATAATACATAATTACTTACCCATAATATAATACAAAATATATTTTATAATAAAAAAATACCCGCTCTTTTTATTAAAAAAATTAACATTAATATTAAAATATAGTAATATTTATAATTATAAATTACAAGTTGTACTTATATATTTTATTCTTTCTTTGACTTAAGGCCAAGTACCAGCAACACTTTCTAAATGTTTGTCTATTTCTTCTATTAACTTAATTTTTACTCCACCTATAATGAAACAATATATTTTTTTTTCAACGATTATTATATATCACATTTAAAATTATTATTAATGTTTATACAAATTATAAACATATATAATGACATACAATGACCACTAGACTAAATATAAAATAATTCAATTTAATAATTGAAAAAAATTGCAAATGACAAAGGATTTAATTTGTGGGGACAAATAGTTCAGATATCCTTGTACGCAAGAACAAACAATTCAGAGTATCAAATCAGAAATGAAAAAGATTAGGATAATCTATAAGTACCACACAAATTGTCATCAAATTATAAATCTCAGAAATTTCAATAATAATTCTTTTTCCCGGATATAAACACCATTAATGCATTAGTAATTAGTTTTAAAGTCTTTACAATATTCCTTATTAACATAAGATCAATTCAAAAAATGTTTAATCAATTATTAGTTACCCATGTTAGATAATATATAATATATTGATTATACCTATGGTCTTATCTGAGTGTTGGCTCGGAAGTTGTCTAATTAATATAAAGTTTTAAATTATATAAAGCTTATAGTAATAATTTTAACTAAAATAGTGGTTTAATTGTATATATTAATATTAAGCATAAAGTTAACTGTGGGAATGAGATTGTTATTGATAACTGTAATTGTTTATAACTTAACATTAATACTAGAGAGACTACTCATTTAATAATAGTACTTTATAGACGTCATAATAAAAAATTTTCAGAATTTAAAATTCATAACTAAAATATTATCAAATATTATTCAGTTAATAAAGTCATAGTAACAGAAGATATAAATATCAATACTACCAAGTAGTAAAGATAATACTAAATCGGAATATTTGAATTTAAATGAATTTAATCAATTAGAACTAAAGATAAATTAGGTAAAATGGTAGGTATTAAAATGAATAGAATGACATCACAGTATGTAAATATTACAAAAAATATAAAAATAAATTATGTTTACTAATATGATTCACTAAAAATAAATATTATAAAATTTAAATTTAAAACAACACTGGGAATATTAAACAAGTTTGAAATACAATTAGAGAAATAGTTAACAAAGAACAAACAAATAATCTGTAGCCCTCCAAAATAATTTCTTATTAACTATAATAAACTAATTGATATAAGCATTGAAGAGAAATTGTGTAACACCAGTATTATTATAATATTATTTTTTCTTGGTATAAGATTATAATATTTGTGTAATAAAAACAATGAGTATTCTATGTTGTATAGATCTGTATAACTTAGAATAATAAAGCTATTAAAAATTGCCCTTTTTATAAAATACCACAAATATTTAATATAATATAAAATCATAATTACTTTTTACAAAATCAGCCAGGCTTGTTGTTGCAAAACTCAATTATTTTTTCGGCCTAACCATTTAAACTGTTTTTTAATTTAAAACTTTTTAAGTTTACTGAATGATGATCCACCAACAATATAGGTTTTTGACCTAAACAAAAAAATTAATTCTATAATAAGATACCTACATTTGAATACAACATGTAATATTGAAATTCATTACAAAAATAATTGAACTGGTTACAATTTCCAGCACTATTTCACCAATTTACCAGATGGTAAATCGATACCAATTACTTATCATTGTATGTTCTTAATACATCAAACTATGTAAGTAAAACATAAGTACCTACCTATTATGTAATAATTAGTTTATTTGTTTTAGGAATATTGGTTCAAATTGTCCAACTTAAATACATCATAAAGTTTTTATGAATACTTTGCAAAGGTTAATAAAATTATTGCTTGATTGTCATCTAAAAATACAAATTTTCCTTTTTACTTTTACAATATAATAATATTAATACTAATGTATTTTTACCTAGTTTTATAATTTGTTTTGTAGATAATATTTAATTTGTTACTAGATATAATTATACTTTTTAGTTTTTCATATTATTTCACCAACCAATTAAATAGTTATGTCATTAATATCTCATTATCTCGTTTAAATTATGTTATCAGTATTAAAGATACATATATAAATCAACTATCAAGCATCATGCAGATTTCTTTACCACCTTAGTTTCTATCTCTATTTTATTTTTCTCCTTCTTTCTACTATCTTCCAGATTAAAAAACATGTAATTACAAATAAAAACAAACAGGGTTTAAAATAGATAAAAACAATACACATTAAATTATTTAAAATATGAAACATACCTTTCCATATATGATTTACACAACAAGCATTCAAAATGATCATTGATTCAATCTAATTTGTTTTCAATTTTTTTCACACAATCTACTATTATCCATCTAATATATATACCACATTGTACCCAAGTAAAATTATTTTCTTTAATTTTTTTATGCCGTGAATCTGAATTTTTAAAGTATATACAAATATCTCTCATAAAATCATAGTTTTCTAAAAGGAATTATTTCAGTTTTATTCTATACACCATTGGATCGAAATTAGTATCAAAAATAATAATTTGTTTTGGCTTCTCATCATGCATTCAGTATAATTATGGTGACTAGATGTACACTTTTTCGTAGCACAATACTCTGTTTTGATGTATTATTCTATGTCCTTAACAATAATTTTAAGTACATGAAATTGTACTCTTTGTTTTGAAAATTATAAATAATAAATAAATATAAATATGAAGGAAACAAATATTAATAAAGTTTTATGTTTATTTATTTAAATGTCTACCTTAAAAAATTGATTTTAATATGTATATTTTAGTTATACTTGTGTACTTTAAGAAGAATTAAAATTATTTAAATTTTAAAGTATTTTCATATAGACAAATAAAATAAGTCGACATTATGATTTCAAATCATTAGTTTTAATAGTTGATAATAAAAAAAAAAAAAAATAGAGTAATCAGATAAAACAAAAATGTATAAAGATGGAGATAAACTATGGGCAGAATAGGTAGAATAGTACATACAACACACATTGGCCAATTCTTTCAAGGGAAGGGTGTTTTTACAATAAGGGACCTAAATTTTAAAATGTATTTTTTTTTGGATTTTTATATCTGGTCACCATAGGTATAATATAAACAATAGACCGCATCATTTTGATTAGGATATTCGATATCTAACCGGCCAGAGGAACCCTTAGCCGGACTATACTGTCTGAAAGTAGATTTCACAAGCTATCATTTGGTGAAATAAAATTATTTCTAATTAGTATGCATTTATTATTAATCAGGTTACAAAGAGACTGTTTCGGCCGGTTAGTGTAACGTTATGCTATTACTTACATAATATTTTTTTTACGCCCTTTATTGATATCACATTGTGCATTTTTGCATATTTATTGCCTAACGTCTTTAATGCATTTTGAGAACCACTGGATTCTCTTGTCAAATATTGTTAGTGAAAGCGCGGTAAAACTAAAACGGTTTCTATCATCACTAATGACTGTGGTATTACATTTTTGTTATACTATTTAGCTTTTAGCTGTTCAGCTTCACCCTTAGTTAGTTGGTAATTTTGTCAAGGTCTTTTATTAAATTGTTTAATAATATAGTAATTATATTAATGTATTTATTCATTATTATTTATTATTAACGTTTGATATTAAATATGCTGATTAATGTTAGGATTTACATATTTTGAAAATATTTGTTGAAGGATCTTCTCTGACAGATTATTGCAGGAGTTATGAGTATGTATTGAAAAACTATTTTTGTATTATGTAATTAGTTTGTTTTTGCCTGTGATTTTTCCTAGTGCATAGTATTATTACTGATAATATTTTAATATAATATAGGTGTATATATATTGTTTATTTTCACAGTACTAAACAATGATTATTTAAGCAGACAGATATATTATGGAAGTTAAAAAAAGTTTTGAAAATACTCCACTAAATTCAAAGTGAGTAAATGTGTCAACATTAAAATAATAACAATAATAATATTATTTTGTAAAAAATCATCCAATTTCATTTTTTACTCGCCCACCTACAAAAAATATTCCTATTCTATCACACCCTCTCTGTAAACCATAAAATAAGAGTCACCAAATTATTTCCATGTTAGTCTTGTTGTAACTTATCAAACTATTTGCAGTCTATAAAATTTGTAATGATTTTTTATAGTACACGTGTAAACATTAGCGTATTCAGAAAAAAAACTTACTTAAAAGCTATATATTTCATTTTTTTATTGTTTCATAGGTAATACTAAACATTTAGTGCATAATATTTAGTTTTATTAAACTAAAATAATTTATGTTATATTTCTGAACATCCATCCATCTATGACTCGCTCCCCAATTTTTTTTTTTTTGTGAATTATATAATATAAATATACCATTTCGCACTGCTCCTGCTAATACTTGTTCTAAATCTGAGTATAACAGGAACCCGAGATTGAAACAAATTGTTTTCTACCAGTGATAAACGGTTTAAACCAGGATAATATTGAATAGCCAATACCTAAGCATTCCAGTTTGTAATTAATAGTTCATGGATGACTGTATCAAATGCTTTTTTAAAGTTGGTAGTAACAACATCAACCTGATTGCCTGCTTTAAGACAATCGCTAATGTTGGTGATAATATATTACATATAACTGTTACAATGTATAGCAATATTATAAGTATATAAACTTTTATGATTACATAGTTTTTCATTTAAATTTGTTATCACTATTCAGATCAAATGTTTTACTTTCTATGTATTTTTTTAAGTACATCAAAAATTTAGAGCATAGCGAGTTATCTACTGGTTTTACTAAGTGTTTGTTTTTGACTGTAAATAACTTTTCCAACAGAAACCTTGCTCCAATTGAAAAATGTAGTGCATTTAAAGAAATCATTTTATGATTTTTCAAATTGTTTTTCGAAATACATTGGAAAAATCAGAAATAATTATTTATTTGTATGGTTATTTCAGTTAAAATATTTGTATACATTTGAAATTTTAATAGAAAACTCATATTTCATATTTTTGGTCATATTAAAATTTTCAAAATATTTTCAAAAAAGGTGCTTTATTTGATACTTCGGACCAAGATTTCTGGTAGAATTTTTGTACACAGCATAAAAAATATAAAAAATATAAATAAACATTATTGCAAAACCATTGTATTTCTTGCTCTGCTCAGAATCTAAAATATATGTACATACATATTTAAACCAATATCTCCAACCACTGAGAAATGCACAAAAAATCAGAAGTTAAGACATTGATATTTTTATCATAATAATGGTTAATATTTGTCATAATCTTATCTTATTGTCTCATAATAATTTTAATGAAAAAGTTTATTATTATTATGTTAGTGAGAGCTTGGTCTGTCAGTATTTTTAAATTAGGATTAAAATAGGTGTTTGTTAGAGGAGGTTACACTGTGTATAGATTAAAAATCAAGTTATTAACTTTATACTAACATAAGTATTGACAAATATGCACATAAAGATATAAAAAATACACATGTCCTTCTACTGTGGAGCATTCTCACTCCCTGATAGGTTAGGTTAGGTTAGGTTTCATTCATTTTCCAATTTTTTGTTTTCATTTAATACAGACACGAAAAAACCAAAAAGGAATATGGGTAAAAAAATTATAATAAAAAATTGACACAGGCAACATTAGGTGGGACAGCAACTAATAATAATAAAAAATATTAAAAGTTTGTTATAGATTAATTGTCAACAGAATACCAATTTATAAAATCATAGACAAATATGTAGTTACAAAAAAATAAAATCAAAAATATTTTCAGCTCTATTCTACTATAATACATAATACTTACTATATATTACTATAAACCTTACATATTTTACAAACAATCACATTTTTTTTCATATTTGTAAATTATTTTATAAACCATCTATTCATCTTTAAATGTATACAAGTTATAAATAATTTGCAACAGTTTCTAATGACACATTGATTTATTTCTTATACTTTTAGATCAATTAAAGAAGAAATGATTGATGGCATGACATTTTACAGTTCTTATTACGAAGACAAATCAATGCAAATAGAGTGAGTATTATGTAATTTAATATTTCACTGTCCATGTATTTTTTAAGTTTAACTTTTTTATTTTATATGATGAACTGTTAACTTTTATTTCTTCTTCCACGAAGACCTTAAGTTTAAAATTGTCATAAGGGTTAAGTTAGGTTGTTTTTATTCTGACATATAAGTACCTACACCATTGTAAAGTAACATAAAGATGCATACAGAGCTATTAAATATTTGATTTAATGTTAAATTTTATTATTTTTATTATTGAGTTATATCAGGTTTAATTCTAACATATAAAAATACTGTAAATTTTGTTAATATAAAAACATAATCATGTTTTTATATATCCACATAATAATAATTTTAAATTCAGAGTGCAGTATTACAGCGACAGTCATCTGTAGTGCATGTTTATTGACACACATACGCTATCACTTCTCGCTTATCACTTCATTAATTTTTAAATTTAACTAGACAAATTTAATGAGTACTAAATGGAACCTTATTACTCAGCTTAATTATTATCACTCTATGTATTGCTTTCATTTGCGTTAAAACAAAAACAAAATATAATACATTGCCGAACAAAAAAAATCCTAAAAACTCCCCATTTTCTCTCCTCTCCGTGAAGAAGATAACTCATGGGTGGTCTCTGACACAGATAAAGCAAACTTATTTGTCTCTTAGTCACAATGAACAACATCTCAATCTCCTCCTTTTCAGAAGTTAAATATCTTGGTCTCACACTCGACAAAAAAACTAACCCGGAATCCTCACCTAAAAACCAAACGAAAAGCTCTTAATACCCTTCTCAACCTCCTTAGACCCATACTGAAATTTAAAATGAATATAAATACCAAACTATTTAATTTACAAGTCCTTACTTAGGTCACTTTGGACCTATGGACCTTTCAACTATGGAGTGCCGCTAAACCTACTAACACCTGTACAATCCAAGCATAAATCTACTAATCTCTAAATTATCAACGAACACACTCCCTGCTAATTCAGACTTAAAAGACAATTGTGTAGACATCTTCTTTAGTTGATGAGCAGAATAAGTGCTGGCTGTTGCTACCAGGCAACACCTTTCAAAAAAAAAAAATTTTCATTGTTATTACTGTCACTTTATAGGGTGTTACCACTGGGTATCTTTCCTAATCTTATTATTCATGCTAATTACTTTTATTAACATTTATAAAACCTACTCATTGTACAAATAAAAATTTTTATAGATTGTAGATTTATTTCTATAAAAATAAAAGATTCAGAGTGTAATAAGGACTGTATTGGTTTTACAATGATGTTTATTTATTTTTTGTGTAGGCAACATTTTTTACCAACAATTTTGCTCCGATTTACAAGTGTAACACATTTTCTGAAAAGAAATCAAACTGAGAAGTTAATTTAGGGTGCTTATTTTTTGATATAACCAGGGGTTTTCCCAAAAAATGAAAAAATAGGTACAATATTAAACAAATATTATCAAAGAAAATATATAATACCTATGTAATTATTTTACCACAATATGACATATATATTGTTGACAATATCAACTGAACATAGCTCAGAATTTTTTTCTTTAGCAATGGTTTATAGTTGCTTACAGATTTACATTAGATATCCCCTCTAATACTATTCTTACTTCTTACTTACAATAGTGGCCACCCACCTGTAAAGTTTGTATGTCTTTTTTTATACTATATCAAATTTTTACCAGAACTCATGCTTCAATGTATTAAGTGTAGCATCCTTTTTGAAAGCAAATTTTTATCTAGTTATAGAGAGGTCATTTTTTGATTTTATTGGAGATTTTTTTAATAGTTGAGAAAAATGGCTGAATAGATAAATATTTTTATCACAATAATTTTATGATTTTATATTTTTGTAATTTATGTTTTCTAATAATCCTTGCATTTTGGATCTAGTTGCCCACGAATAAGTAATTTTCTGTTTTTTTTTCATAGGTTTTTTGCAATACAACAAATAATTTAATAATAACAAAAAAAAAAAAAAAAATTGTAGGAAAATGTACAAAAATAATGTTTTTATTATTTTTAATTTTGTTGTAATTCAACTAAAAATATTTGTAGATGCTTGAAATTTGACCAGAAAATTTATATTTGCCTCTTTAGACCTTTTTAGAGGTGGTAACATTTTTAAAACTTTTAAATTATTTTTAGATATTTTAATTTTACAATTTTTTATGTAATTTTTATTTGGTATATACTTTGTGTAACTTATTGTAGGACTAAACAGAAATATTTGAAAATTTAATACAAGGTACATTATAAGTTGAAAAATAAATTTAAGTTCAGTGTATTAGTTATTTTATTTGATAAGTGTTTTGAGATCAAATTTTGATGAAAATTGTTCATATTACATTTTTTAAAACATGTTTAATCAAACTTTCCTCCAAATTATTTTTTGTTAGCAATGGTTTATTATTGCATAAAGATAAATTAAATTCCCATCCATTTCCTTCTTCACCAACTTCTGGTCTTTAACAGTAACTCACTCCTTGTGCAAACTATGTCTGTTATTTTTATTCTGAGTAGAGTAAAGTAAACATTTTTTTTGTTTGATGGTACTTAATTTGAACAAATTTTCGAAATTTCATAAAACTTTCCAAAGAAATCTTTTTGTTTTCTATAACATTTTATGATAACATAATTTTTCTTTCTGATTTTTTTGTTATCACTCTTTTTATTATTTGGTTATAATTAAAAATTAGAACACTATATATTAGAGTATATAGTCTTATATAGAGACTATATAACCATTTATTCACTTTTATATTTTTAAAAGTTATAAATAAATTTAAACATTTTCTAATAGATGCATTGATTTATTTCTTTCACTTTCAGATCATTTAAAGAAGAAATTAGTGATGGTTCAACATCTTATAATCCTTATTATAGAGATAAATCAAAGCAATTAGGGTGAGTATTATTTAATTCAATGTTTACTGTCTGTGTATTTTTTAAGTATAACTATAATTTTAGAGCATAGCAAGTGATTTACTGGCGTTTGATTTTGCCTGTAAACAATTTTTCTAATATAAAACTTGCTCCAATTTAATCTATTGTATTAGATACTTAACATTTATAATTTTTCAAGGGGTTTCTGAAATACAATGGAAAAATCAGAAATAATTTGTTTTTGAGTGTTAATTCAGTTGAAATCATTTGTAGAGATTTGAAATTTGATAGAAAACTTATATTGGATATTTCTCTTTGTAAAATTTTAAAAATATTTTTGTCTTATTTATTAGCATTTTAATTGTAAGATTTTTTACATAGTTATTATTTGGTAGGTACTATATGGATTATAATAGTAGTACCGGTTAATTTGTGCGGTTTTCTAACAGATGGCGTAACTTGATTTTTATTCCAATGATTCACCTTTCTAAATATGTGTTGGAAAGCTACTGTCATATTGTTTCAGAATCAGTATGTGTAATTTAGCTGAAGCGTAAACAACAATATTTTTTTTTACTCGGAAAATGTCGAATTTTGTGCCGATTAAAGTGTTTTTGCGGGGAGTACTTCTTCATTACTTCAATATGAAGAAAAAGGCTGCCGAAAGTCATTGCATTTTGGTGGAAGTGTATGGTGTGCATGCTCTAGCTGAGCGTACGTGCCAGAAGTGGTTTGCACGGTTTANCCAAGAGACGTCGAACGTCGATTTTTCGCGTGTGAACAACTGCTTCTGAAAATGTTTTTTGCATCGACTTGTCACTGGCGATGAAAAGTGGGTCCATTACGATAATCCAAAACGTCGGGCAACGTATGGCTACCCCGGCCATGCATCATCATCGATGGCCGTTCAGAATATTCATGGCCTGAAGGTTATGCTGTGTATTTGGTGGGACCAGCTGGGTGTGATCTATTATGAGCTGTTGCAACGGAATGAAACGATCACAGGGGAAGTCTACAACTGATGCGTTTGAACCGAGCATTGAAAGAAAAACAGCCAGAAACTGAGACCAGACACGATTATGTAATTTTGCAACATGGCAATGCTCGGCTACATGTTGCACAGGTCGTCAAAACCTACCTTGAAACACTTAAATGGGATGTCCTACCCCACCCGCTGTATAGTCCAGACCTTGCGCCATCTGATTACTATCTTTTCCGATCAATGCAACATGGCCTGGCTGACCAGCACTTCTCCAATTATGAAGAAGTCAAANAGAAACTGAGATTAGACACGATTATGTAATTTTGCAACATGACAATGCTCGGCCACATGTTGCACAGGTCATCAAAACCTACCTTGAAACACTCAAATGGGATGTCCTACCCCACCCGCCGTATAGTCCAGACCTTGCGCCATCCGATCACTATCTCTTCCGATCAATGCAACATGGCCTGGCTGACCAGCGCTTCTCCAATTATGAAGAAGTCAAAAATTGGATCGATTCGTGGATAGCGGAGAAGCCGGCCGAATTTTTTCAGAAAGGGTATTCGTGAATTGCCAGAAAAATGGGAAAAGGTCATAGCTAGCGATGAACAATACTTTGAATATTAAATTTGTAACCATTTTTTCACAATAAAGCTTCAATTTTCGAAAAAAAAACCGCACAAATTAACCGGTACACCAATTATGATTGGGTGACCAAACAGAAATGCTTGAAAATTTAACACTAGGTTTATTTTAAGTTCTTTGTGATAAAAAAAAATAAAACTTAAGTGTAATGTAGATAATCATTTTTTTAAATAAATTAAATATTACAATCTTTCAAATTATGTACAAACAAGCTTTGCTCAGAATAATATTTTGTTAGCAATAGTTGGTCATTGTTTAAAGATATAAATTAATTAACTTTATGCATCTTACCTTCCTAATTTCTCACCTACAACACAGTTAGCACTGATATTAAATTGAATTTATAGGATAATATTGACTTAAAAATTACAATTAACACAAAAGGTGATGTTCTGCATAAATAACATTAATTACCATTTAAATCGGTTGAATAATCAAAAACAAATGGTCACAAATTTGTTACATTTCCATGTAAACTTTTCCCATGTTAATTGTATAAAAATTATGTTCTTAAAATTATTAATTAATGATTTTAAGTAATGTATTCTATATTTTAAACTATTAAGGCTTGTTAATGAGGATCCATTGTTTGTCCCATACAAATGTTCACCATTGCTTTTTTTAATGGTTCTCTTCAATTTTCACAATTTTTCTTAATTTTTATTTTTTATTCTCTGGTTATTTATCTTTCTCATTAAGTATTTACTTTAGCATTAGTTTATATGTATTTCTTGTATCATAATGATGATCTTCCTCTTATATTGTTATTGCATGTAGTTATTAATTATTAGGTTGTTGAAATTTCCATTGTACCACTTTCAAATTGCTAGATGGCATAATAAACTAAATAATAATAATAGCAATTAAATTAAGTGAATTCCCAATTATACTACAGAAATATTTATTTTTGTTGGTCCCTTTTTTTTACTTTATAGTTACCTACCTAATTTATATAATCATATTATAATATTATTATTATGTATTCATAATGTTCTCCAGTACGATCTAAGTATTGAATAAAAGGGTAGTAGCCACCAAAATATATTAACAAGAGTTGTAAAGAATTGTACCACTGAAAAACTGTGCTAATTTGTATTCATCCATTCAATAAAAATATCATAAAATATCTACTCTCGTTGATGCTCACTGGAGTTACTCTAAATCGAACCCTCTGTTATTAGGTTTATAAAAAAAAAAACAGCTGATATCACACCAAAAATACTTCATTATAACTCTGTGTTCCAAAAATCTAAGTTTAAACAAATCATGTAATGTCATTACATTTTGTAATGATTTAACCTTATTTAACATTATAAAGTTATGATAGAATATGGAAATTAGGTAAAATGCCATTTTGTTACAAATATCTATAAAGACAATTAAGATTAATTAAAACTTTAAACATAATATTGATTGTAAAGTTAAACACTTAGTGAACATATTGTTTACTTTGCAAAATGTGTAATACAAATAAATAACCACCATAATAAATTTTGTAAAAATATTTTAATATAATAATATATTAATAATTTATTAATTTATTAAACGATGGTTAACGTTTTATAAACCACAAATTTTAAAAAAAAGTCACAATGTTGTTCTTAGTTCAAATTAAGAAATATTAACAGTGATTATATTTACTTGCCAAATAAATAATATGTTGACTAAGTGTTTAACTTTACAACCAATCTTTTTTGTCATTATGGGTATTTGTAATGCTACAAAACAGTATTTTACTTAGTTTCCATAGTATATCACATCTTTTAAAGGTTAATCATTTCTTAATGTAATATCACTACATGTTTTTTTTTTTTTTTAATTTAGCTTTTTTGTTAATGGAGTTATAACAAAATGGTTTTGGTGTGATTATTATTACATTTGTAAGAGCTACAGTACTTCCGCTCCCAGATATGGTTTTCATAATATTAGTGTTAGGTACTTAAGCTATATTTAAAACATCTTTTATTATATTGAATTGTATAATCTTTGTATTTATTTTTAATGATATTAATGATTATAATGATCATTATATTTTTCAGATTAATGCACAATTCTAAACAAGAAGGTGAAGAAATATATGTCCATATTAAAAAAGAAGTAGACATCATTGAGGGTTGTGTTTATGAGAGTGAGATTGTTATTGAAACTGATCCAATGGAGTCCATTTTGTACCAAGAATCACATTTTGAAGAAAAATGATTTGAATGCTCTTACTGTAGAAACTTTTTTTTTTCAAAATTTGATTTAAAATGGCATATAAAAACTCACAGTGTGAAAATATTGTACCCATGTAAAGTATGTGGTAAATTATGTTATTCCTTATCTGTTTTACAAAATCACATGAATGTTCATAGCAATGTAAAACTTCACAAATGTTACATCTGTGAGATGATATGGTCTACAAAAAAAAATTTATACCGACATAAATTAATTCATACAGGAGAAAAGCCTTATGGGTGTGATTTGTGTAAGATGACATTCAACCATAAATCTTATTTAATATCTCATTTAAGAAATCATACAGGAGAAAAGCCTTATGAATGTAAATTGTGTAAAAAGAAATTTAAACATAATACTTCTTTAAAAATTCATTTAAAACTTCATACTGGAGAAAAACCATATAAATGTGGAGAGTGTAAAGAGACATTTAGTCATTTAAAAACTTTAAAGCACCACAAAAGAACTCATACAGGGAAAAACCCTTATGAATGTGTTTTGTGTCATAAGATATTTACTCGTAGATCTAGTTTAATTGTCCATTTAAGAATTCACACTGGAGAAAAGCCTTTTAAATGTGGAGAATGTAAAAAGTCATTTACTCGCTTATACACTTTAAAGAACCATAAAAGAAGTCATGTGGGAATATATTCATATAAATGTGATATTTGTATATCTGTAAGAAGACATTTTTTTAAAAAAAAAATTGTAAAGTTCCACGAAAGCACTCATATTGAAAAAAAGCCTTAAAATGTGTCAGCTCATAATTTCTTGCAGTTTGCACAAGAATTTGCAATTGAGATTGATTACACCAATATAACATTTAATACTAAGTCCAATATTATTGAAGAAGGATCATACCAATGTTTTAAATATTATTATTTGTATAGTTTTAATGTTATTATTAAAAATAAAAAAGTTTTCTGGTAAATTTTGTGTAATTAATTAATGACTAACTTATAATTAAAGAACATAAACCTTAGGAGTACTGACCCAGGTATAAATGAAGCTGTGTGGTATTCTATAGGTCTGTTCCAATTTTTTGATTGGAAGAGTACAACTTCTGTTGCAGCTTTTTTATCATGAATCTGCAAAATTATGTGTCTCAGATTTTAGATAATGAATCAAGTTTCAAGACAATAATAGAAACACTGAAGGTAGTATTAATGAAAAGTGTTTTATGGATTTACCTTAGATTTATTATTTGAATTAATGGCGATCTAAAAATGCCGTAGATCTAAATAACTCGGGACCATATTGTCTCGAGATCTAGATGTCTCTGAACCGAAATAAATTCTTATCAGATATTTGGCGGATTTGTCTCGACGGGGGAATACGGGATCTATTTATCATGTTAGGTACCAATTATGATTTAAGATATTTTAAACCGAGGTACACATAACTAATTAAAATATATTAAAAATAAAATGTATTTTAATTCGTGGTTATAACTCTATGGCAGACAGCCAATGCGTCTATAAATAAGGCTCGATATGCCTAGATAAGGCCCATCTACACATAGTTTAGTCATAAAGTACAGATGTTGATATGCATACAATTTTTATGTATATCAGTTCTGTGGTTATAAGTAATAAAATAATTATTATCTAACTATTATCTGACTTTAGTAGTTAACATTTATGTGATAAAAAAAAAATAAAACAAACTCTATAAAACTGTGCTAATATTAATATTTATAAATTCCTTAAGGCTGTTTTTTTTTTAAATAGTAAGGATCGGCAATCGCAAAGATAAAATAATAATTTTTTAAAATCTGTAGTTATTTCATTTAAAACCAACATGAATGTCAGCCGTATTAAGTGTTCAGTTCTTAAAAACATTTTTGGGATGCATGCAAACATGTCTGTTAGAACTTTTAAATCTGCTAATTGTTTAACAATGAGATTTGTTCAGTATAAACACGAAGGTTGCCCAGGTTTGGGAGTTCAAGTAAATGATGGCGAACATGTAATTAGTTTAAGTGCTGCTGATAAAACTATTCCATCTAACATGGTGTCATTTTTAAACACTAAATATTCTCTTGGAAAAATTGAAAAGTAAATAAAATATATCATGAATAAAAAAAAAAATTATTAGATAACAAAGTACATACTTGTATGTTTTATTAAAGAGTGATTGAAGAACAAAAAATTGTGTTAAAATTATGTCAAGTTGAGATTTTACCTTGTATTACCAAACCTGATAAAGTAAGATTTTTGATATAAGATAAATACCTAAATTATGTAGATCATTATTTTGTTTGCTATGCTATCGATAATTACAGATAATATGTGTGGGGTTGAATTACAAAGGGCACTGTGATGAACAAAAGAAGCCATATCCTGAGGAACCTTTTTTTTTCCCAAAATTTCCTAGTACAATTATTGGGCCATATGATGGTGTAAAACATTCGTCAAAGACAAAAGTAAATTTGTTGTCATGCAGTTTGATTACGTCTTTTGTAAATAAAAATTATAAACATTTTTAGGCTATGGATTGGGAGGTAGAAATGGCATTAGTTATAGGAAAAAAGTGTAGAAACATTAATATTACTAATGCATATGATTATATATTTGGATATACAATCGCTCAAGATATATCAGCAAGAGATTGGCAAAAATCCAGAAATAATGGACAATGGTTGATTGGTATTTTTTTTTTTAATCATTTTATATATACATTGTATTTTAATTGATATTAATACCTAACTAATTATTTTTTTTCTAAATTTATTTCATAGCAAAAAGTATGGACACATTTTGTCCATTGGGGTCAGCCTTGGTACACAAAAGTGTAATTCCTGACCCTCATGATTTACAGATAAAATGTTCAATAAATGGTGTTCTCAAACAAGATGGATCAACTAGCGAACTCATTCATAGGGCTGACAAACTTGTTTCGTTTTTATCAAAGTGAGTACCTACATAGTTAATATAATTTTAATCCAGAAGATTTGGTATGTAAGTCCACTGTACAATTTAACATGTATTTGATTATTATGTATTTTAGAACCAACATAATAAGCTAAGGTTACTTTAGTTCTTATTTATTCTTTAATATTTGAGGTGTTAAAGAACATTAATTTTTAAATAATAAGGATGTAAGAAAATTGACAATATATATAGATTGATTTGTATTATATAATATAAAGATTATGACTTTATGGCTTTTTGTTGTTAATTTTTACATTACAATATCAAGATTGGAGAGATAATAAATTTATAGCTAATCTTTCACTGATAATCAAAAAATAATTTCAGCTTGATTACATTGTTACCTGGAGACATTATACTTACAGGAACACCCAGCGGAGTGGGTGTTTTCCGAGAACCAAAAGAATTCCTAAAAGTATGTTAATTATTGATTCAACAATTAAACATATTCCATAAAGAAAATATAATGTTTTACATTTTTAGGTTGGAGACATAATACAAAGTGAAATTTCAATAATTGGGAAGATGGAAAATCCAGTTGTTATAGATGAATAATATTAGTGGCCATTGTATTATGTTTGTTATAAATTTTAATTTAATTTAATTTAATTTAATTTATTTTAAAATTATATATTATTTATATAATGTTCATGTCATATTTATGCTAT
This sequence comes from Cinara cedri, assembly GCA_902439185.1. Classification (NCBI taxonomy): domain Eukaryota; kingdom Metazoa; phylum Arthropoda; class Insecta; order Hemiptera; family Aphididae; genus Cinara; species Cinara cedri. The sequence goes on along the minus strand of CABPRJ010000011.1, from coordinate 287,234 downwards.
TTTTTTAATACTTTATGGAAGATTTAGATGAATGATTTAACATTAAATAAATAATTTTTTATAGATAGCTGTTGTAGTTTTATTTGTTAAATAATAATTATTTAATAAACATCAAGCATAAGTTCCAAAAAAAAAAAATTAATAATTTTTATAGAAACCTTATAATGTTTTAAATGTTTTAATCATTATAACTTTGCCTAGGTACATGAACAGAACTCAGTGTAACACTCATACTAAGTTAAAAATTAAATAAATTGATCATCCTAATTTTTAGAGTTTAGTATTCAATTACAAATATGTAATGATGTACAAATTATGATTTAAATGTGATGATGGTTGTGACTTCAACAAAGTTTATTTGTTAAGTACTAATCTATTTATTTATCTTTCTAAAGCTCCATCAATAATATAATTTGGGTGATCCTACTACCTAAATGAATAATTAAATTAAATGAATGTCTAACAATTCAAACAAAATAAATTGAAAAACTTTACATGAATAAACCATTATCTATTCATTTTCAATATTTGTGTCTCGTGGATATTCAATCACGAAATATCAAATTTACAATTGTCCATCAAAATTTAAATAAAAGAGCTGATACTGGAGATAGATGTGGCCACTGTTATAGATGGGTAGTTAGGAGGGTAGAATACAAAAGTTATTTAATTTATAGTTTTCATCAAAATTTTATTTTAAAAAAATGTGAAAAAAAAAATACATTAAACTAAATTTTTCTTTTAAGCACTAAGTATGACTTATAATGAACTTCCTATCAAATTACCAAATCAAAATTACATAAAAAACTTGAAAAATTAAAATGTCTAGAAATAGTTAAAATGTTTTGAAAATTTTACCATGTCTAGGAAAAGCAAGTATAAGTTTTCTGTCAAAATTTCAAGTTTATGAATATTTTAAATTAAATTACATTAAAAAACAAAATTTAAAATAATAAAGAATTATTTTTCCTTACATTTTCCTGAACTTTCTGCATTTTTTTTTTAGATTTTACTCAACTATAGAAAAAACTTCGAAGAAAATCAAAAAATGACTTTCTTGGTCATCAACTAGAAATTATTCAACAAAAAACATTTCGTGATGTTTTTTTATTGGAGTTTTTCCTACTTATTTGGAAAATTAAAAAATGCCCAATACAACAACTAGAGAAAATTACCTTTTAGAAAAGCTACTATAGTCTATACTTAGGAGCAATTTATCTGGTTGAAAATTTGTTCATAGAAGACAGAAAAAATACACATCATAGTAAAACTAATAGATCTCTTGCTGCGCTTCAAATACAAAATATCTGTATCAAATTATCAATCAACCTTGATTTTTAAAATATTTTGTATCTTATCATAAAATAATTTAAATAATTGACATTGATAATCAAGTTATTTTCTTATCTATGGTACCAGAAAAAATTTATTTTGTTTTTGAGTGATACGTGAACAGTGAACGTGGTGTACAATAATATTGTCTATAATGTAGTAATGTATACCTATGTCCCACACTGATACTATGTGGTAGGTATTTGCTTGTTTTGTCGACCGAATACCGATGCCTAGTGATTTTTAATTTTTGTAACAAAATAAATAAACCTAAAGCTAATAATTTATAATTTATTATATTTGCACTATACTCCACTAGCAATCAATTATCATAACAGTAAACGTGCAATGTTTTTTACGTTTGAGTGCGTGCACTAGTGAATACTGAATACTGATTAGTAATACATTTGTGATCTGATCTTTATAGTTTGAGGTAACATAATATTTTTATACTACTGTTGCTTTTTTGTTAATTTATTATTTTAAAATGCAGTAGTTTTGTGTTGCAATCATTGCAATGATTTCTGGTTTTTTTTATGGTTTATTAAATACTTTTCATGATACTTTACATATTTAGATAGATTTAATTATTAATGTATGTTTGCTAGTAAAATGGAATTACTAAAGTACTAAAGAACAGTTGGAATTTATTACATGGAAGTTTTATAAAAAAAATCTCAAATTACTACGCAATGTCATCATGTTCAATGTCTACTTTGAAAAAAAACATTGTTTTGTATGATACCAAAATTAATTTTTATTTTATACTAACCCTGTTTGGACGTATTTTATATCCCAATTTGCCGGTTTTAATTTAATTCAAATTAACTTTTAGATTTGTAATGAATTATTTCGTCTTTATACACCACTATAATATAGTTTGTGTTTCGAGACCATTTAAAGGGTCTACAATTTAGTGTTAATGTTCGAAGTTGTTACTGCTTAACTTTAAATAAGTGTTTTATATTTCTGGATGTATTGTGACTTGTACTTTTTTTTAAATATTTAGTAAACGACACTTATTGACATTTATTTTTACAAAATTGTGTATATATATACTAAAATATAGTATCAAGCCACTACATAATTCTAGTTTAGCGACCCATAAATATTTATTTATTTTTTTATTTTAGCAAATTACGTTTTTGAGTGTTTATTAAAAAAGTAATAAAAAAAATTCTGACTAACTTCGTTGTGGGGGAAAACTTTAAAAATTAAGTTCTTTTAACTCATATTTCCTAGTTAGAATTTAATACTTACTTAAATTTGTATTCACAAAATATGTGGTTTTCAATGGTTAATTAATTTGTATATTCAAAACTTATTTATCATGCTTACTTTTAAAGTTTTGTGCATAAACTTCATGAATACTGTTTTTAGAATAAATCCAAAATGGGTTTGAAATTATATATTTTTGATGAGCAGAAAAAATGACCATGGAAAAAAAACTCAAAAAATTAAACACATCCTGGAAAAAACTCACAAAAGTAAAGTCTATGCAAAGTCCATATGATTATATTATATTATAATATTTTCTCGATTAACTCGAAAAAGTATAATACATATAGATATCAGATAATAATTATAAATAATAATAATGATAATATTTTCAATTCTTAAACTAATAATAGTGACTCTAAAACTGTAAAATTAATTTCTTATAATTCATTTTTTTTCCAGGTTTCAAACATGTCATACCGTAGGAAAAGTGCAACAGAATCAAAACCACAGCTTAAAGAAAAAGTTGTACAAATCTATGAATCAATTTTTAGAGTATGTTTTTATTACATATAACTCACCTATTTTCAGCCTAACCTATATTCAATATTATGTTTTATTCTTAACAGTTCTAGATACTTATCTAGTTATAAGTTGTATTAACTTAGCAATGATTTCTTTTAAGTTGAAGTAATAACTTATAATTTTATTAAACCCATATTTTTAGAAATTTTGGTAAATAACATTTGCAATTTTTTTTTTTAAATTAGTATCTACTTGATAATTATATAAACAAATTTGAAAATTTTGTGTGTAAAACAATATAATTAGTAATAATTCATTCTAATATTTTAATTTTTAGTATTATTACTTGCATTTTATATAAAAATGTAATTTAAGGTTTTCAATAGGTACTTTAAAAGGGAATCTAGGATATTTTGTCTCAGCTGCTTTTTCTCTATTTAAAAATAAATTAGCTTAGCGGTTTTCAAATTTGTTTTCCAGTAGTAACTTTTTTGGATTAAATTTAATCATTTTAAGCATACAGCTGACTTAATACATTTTTTATAAGATTCAATTTAAAATAAACAAAAATTTATAAAAAAATTAAAATAAACTATAAATAATTTTATATAACTTATAGTACCCCTGGCCACCTCGATTCACAGGTTGGAAATCGCTGAATTAGCTAGTTTAACTAAATAATTAGTTTTGTTGAGCTGTAGGATATTTAGTCTTGCAAGATTTCTATTAGAAACCAAATTTAGTTTCATTTTTATCACAATTGATCTATCCAGTGGCATACTTAAGAATTTTTAATGGGACGGGATGTAGTAAGTACAATTTTAATATCTTCTCTACCCAACTCAATTATATGAATTGATAATTTAAAATCGGGATCCTAAAAAATGCCAATTTCCATTCAGTACATCAAGCTTTTCCTAGTAATTTGGCTGAAATACATACATTTCAATATTAAATTACTGATATTTGTATTATATTTTTAAGTCAATAGAGTGGGGGGTATATACCTCTTAACTCTTACCATTTATGAGATATGAAACTCTTCCCTACTTCTCAGGTCTAAAATTTAAACTGTTATAACTCAAATGATAAATCTGATATTAGTGTTATACTTATTAAATACACTCAAATTCTTTGAGAAAATTGATGTTTCATGATAAAAAAGACATCCTAGGATAATTGAGATCGTTACAGCCACTGTTATAGATAATTTAATGTATATCTGTAAGCAACTATAAACCATTGCTTATGAAAAAACGATTTTGAGCGATAGTTGATAGTGATGCTTTGTCAACAAAATATATGTTATATTATAGAAAAATAATTAAATATAGGATTTCTGTATTTTATTTAATAATATTTGATTAATGTTGTACCGATTTTCCCAGTTTTCCTACATTTTTTTCAGTTTTCCCATGTTTTTTTTGATTTTTTCATATTTGCTGGAAAACTCTTGGGTAAATCAAATGACCTTCTTTAAGTACTTCCTCACACAAATTTCTTTTCAAAAAAGATGCTATACTTGAAAATCGGAGCAATACCTCTGGTTGTGTGCAGATAAAAAAAAACATTTTTGTAAAACCATAAGTTTCTTCGCTTCACTCAGAATCTAAATATTACTCTATTTCATTTGGCCCATTATTAAAATTTAACAACAGCCCAAGAGTTCCTTACACTTATAGTTATAGCTGCAAGTTATTGTTACTGTTGCTTAAAACTATAGAAATAAATAAATAGTAATAATAATAATATTAAGTTCTAAAACTATTTCAAACTTGCAAAAATATATTTTTTATTATTTTAAAACTTATATTATTCTGGTTTGTGATAATTAAGCATTATGTGTATATTTGTCTACTAAAAATAATATTTTGAATATTGTTTTTATTTAGGGTGATGATATTTCTAAAGAGAAAGACAATTTTTGGGAAGATTTTTTTCTATTAAAACCTAAAGTATTTGTTCTTATTTACTTAATTTACAAGGATTATATATTTATAACTTATCTATTGTAATGTAGGTGTCATATATTGAAACAGAAATAGAAAAGTTAACTGCCATACAATTAGTTTCACTACAAGACAATATACGGCTATTTTTTAACAAATGTATTGAAATATTTGATAGCCAACATAAGCTTCGGATAATTTTCTCATTAAAGGTAACATTTAATTCTTCAATAATTATTTATTTAATTGGTAAACATAACATTTATTTATTTTGTAATTGAGAAATAAACAAAATTATTCACTGAGAAACTACACCTACAAATATCGAGGAGTTTAGGATTACTTAAGAAACTATATTTTGATAAAAAAAAAAAGAGACCTTGCACTATACAATGGTGGATTTAGATTTTTAATATTATTTCTATGAAAATAGTTATTCAAGTTTTAAAAAACGTATAATTATTAAATTTTAGAATGATAGTAACTTTGTTTGTATTTATAGTATTGAAAAAATAAAACTTGCACCCTGCAATTTCTCCTTTTTATGATGATTATAATTATCTGTTGACTTCACTATTAGGTCTATATACTAAGTAGTTTCTGCTCACATAAAACAGTTTTTACAGTCAAATTATTAGTAATAAAATGTAAAATTTATAACAATTGTAAAAATTGTTATATATATATATATATTATATGATATAACATTGGTTTATTTGTTTGATCATATTTATTTATGTATCAATTTTATTTTTAGACACTGACAAGTTTAATTGGAAGTTTTTATAAAAAATATAGAATTGACCCAACTTTTGAATTCTTATCAGTTTTAATTGTACCAAAAGACATGGATAACATTTTTGAAGTTCTACTCGGAAAATGTAATATAATGTTACGAGGTAATTTAAATTATATTTATTTAATCATTATCATATTGTATTAGTTATACCAAGAACAATAAATCAACTTGTAAAATATAATATGTATAATATATTATACTTTGTTTAATCTATTATACTTCAAGAACAAGAATGTGTTATAATCAAAGATCTATGCCTACAATTTTTACTGACAATTGTGACTGGAACAGATAATTTGAATGAAAATCCAGCTCTGTGTCATTTGATGACAAACAGTGTTTTTGAGCCATTGACAGAAGTATTAACTAATATTGTTATGTAATTAACCTACTGATGTGTACATTTTTTTGTACAGGGAATTTCAAATAATGTGTACCAAACATACCAAGGTTATGATTCTATATTATTGATGGCTTTGTTAATGAATGTTGAAACAGCTAAGAAAACAAATCCATATATAGTCAAATTATCTCTATTAGACAAAGAAGATACATTGAAAGGCTATAGCCAGGTAATTGATATACTTTTAAATATTTCATTAGAAAAATATTTTAGTCAATGGACAAGAATATTACTTTCAGTGTATAAAACTGTAATCAGATATTTTTGGAAAACATACCCATTTTAACTGGTTATATCTATTTGAGGAGGCTTGTGTATGTGTGTGTGTGTGTGTGTGTGTGTGTAATTGTGTAATTGTGTATGTAATATTCCTTCTTACCTTGTAAAGACCTAATCTTTTATAAATAAAGTGTTATTCAATTTTTCTTAATCTCTAGTGTCATAGGTTAGGTGATGTCTTGTAAAAAAAATAATGGGAAAAGAAGGTGAAAATAATCAAATATTATATGTCTGTACTACCAGTTAAACACTGTTAGTTACTATGTATACATCTATAAAGTTTATATACTAAGCCTAATAGTATTTTTAATTTAACAATATATTGTTACCACTCCACAGTATACCAGTATTATCATATCAGCTAACAAGAAAAAATTAAAGAGAAATGTAATAAAACAACTTTTATTTAAATTTAAAGTTAAATTTTAAACATTTCACCAGCTCAGCTTCAGGTTTTTTAGCAATAACTTAAACAAATAAAAAAACTTCACAACCTATAAGAGTGATCTAAAATTAATGAAATAAGAATCACACTAATTGAACAGAGCTTGTTTGCAGAATGAAGACTATCCTTAATATTCTCTGTATAAGACTTTGGTCTTAGTCTTCATCACTAAAGTCAATTGTATTTGCTTAGGTTAAGATATTTTTAAACTCAAACTTAATTCAAAGAATTTGGTAAGTAGTCAGTAACCACTATCAGGCATTTGCAACTAATGAATCTGTTGATTAGGTCTGACTGTTTATCAAATTCTTTAAATTATGTTTAATTTAAAAGTAATAGTTTTGTAGTTTTTCATCACAAAATGACAGTGGTAAAGACTAAGACTTGATCTCATACAGAGAACGCAATATATTATATATGTAGAAATATTATGTCAAGCCTGCCCAACTATAACCATTGCAATTATACTGTAAAAAGCAATGATAAATCTGATTCCCTTATATCCTGTGACATCTGTTCATATAACTTCCATGTAATTTATTCAGATTTAACAGCTACAGAATTTAAATGTATTTAGCTTAAATCAAGAAAACTAACATTTTCTGTGCATGGATTATAAATATAGCCTAGTTAAGTTACTGTTAAAGCTTAAATCATTAATAAGAGACTTAAAAACTGATCTTAATAATATAAAACACAATAGACCAAAATCTCTACAAACCATCATACCAATGACATTATTAATGAAATTCAACAAGGCAAAGAAAAGCTAAGACTATTATTGCCTATATTGTGTCTAAATCAAATTCTATGGATACCAAGTTAAAATAAATGATAATGTTTCTATTAAAATTAATGTTTACTGCAATTTAAATATAAAATCATTAATACTTGTAAGATTAGATAAACCGGTACATGGAAAAATCCAGCCACTGAAAATATTCTAAGGCAATAAAACAGATTTTTATTAATATATTAAAAAGATTTAATATCAACAGTACTCAATGGTTTACTTTAAAGCTGACCTCATAAAAAAACAATAACACCTAACAAACCCCAGAGATGAAATTAAATGCAGAATCAGTATTTGAGAAACAGATCTTACTATAAAAAATATAATAATAGATGTACTAAAAGTTATAAGAAATTGTCAAAAACCGATTTAAGGTCCAACTAATAACTCTCTTATATCACTCGTATTACCAAAATATTTGAGGCATTAGAATAAAACTGCATGATCCCTTTTACAAATTTGTGTATGTTCACAGAACCTTAGTGAAATAATATTATTTTCCATGCTTAAATCAACATATCAAAGCACAATATTTTTAGAGCAGACAAAGATGAAACTTTTAAAGTTTAATTAGAGGAAGTGGTGTACTCATAGCCATTCATAATAACTTAATATAACTACATAAATTGAGTATTCATACATTTTGAATCTGTTTACATTCATGAAAGTGATGGTACTTTTAGATAAGGAAAAACCATTTTATTTGGAATAATTACTCAAAACATGCCATCATTTTATGTGACAATTTCAATGTGCCTCATGTTGAATAAGATATTGGCTCATACCATTTAAAATATATCTCACCTGAATATCACACATTTTTAATCAATACTATGACTAATAATCATATACATTAGTTAAACAATATATCTAACTGTGATAATAGAATATTAGATTTAATATTTTCCAATTCAATAAAAATATAAGTGAAAACTTATATTAGTTAATCAAAGTGTATAACTGTGATCATGGTATTGATTTTATAAATTATAAACAAGCTAACTACAAATAAATAAATAATCAGTTATCCTCAGTTAATTGGGAGTTTTTATGGAATTGAATGGAAATTATTGAACGCACTGGTCTACATTGGAAGAGCCTCCATATTATTTCTAAAAAAATATTATAATACCTCAATAAATATTTTTCAATAACAATACTAACACATCAATACAACAAATATCAGATCAAAGTATATATGGAACCTCACTTAAATTAAAAAACAATGCATCATGTCAATACAAACTAACATTAATATTAATAATCAATTTACTATTTTCAGTCTAAAATATGTAACTAATGTTTTAATAAATGTCAAACAGTATGAGGAGTTTAAAATAAGACTGGTGGATTGTTCATCTTAGATGTGCACAGGTAAAACAGGTGTGGGAGGTACTATGGTGTATGATTTTTGAGGATGATATAACTTTGATAGGGGAAAATCTTGAGGAAATTGAGCACCTGAAGGAAAGGGAAGTATGAGTTTGGGGAAACAGGAGAAGACAGCTAACAACAATAAGTGATAGAATTGAAGAGGTTGAGAGATTTAAGATTTAACTTAGGATATTTTTTATGCAAAATAATAGTGGCTTTGTGAGGATATGAAACAAAGGATTAAGTGTGGTTAGATAATGTGGAGAGAAGTGTTAGGTGCTTTATATTACAAGACAATTCCAATAAGACTTAAAGTTAAGTCTACAAAAGTGTGGTGAGACTGTTTATGTTGTATGGTTTGATATATTGAGTGGTTGGCACAAAAATAGAACAATGAATGGAATGTAGTAGAGATCATAATGCTTAGGTGGATGAGTGGAGTGGATGAGGGAAGATACAATGAGTACATAAGATATAGTTAAGATTTAGTATCGATATTTGGCAAAATTAGAGAAAATAGACAGATTGTTTTGGAATACTATGAGAGGAATCAGATGCAGTAAGAATTGTAATGCAAATAGACATAGGAGGAAAAAAGGAAAGAGGTGGTTGGATGGAATTGAGAATGATATAAAGATAACCAGAGTTTATGAGGTAGGTCAAGTAGAAGTTTATAACAATGATAGTGGTTGACCCCAAATAGTTGGAATAAAGGAAAATGAGAAGAAGAAAGAAGTATGTTTTAATAAATGTTAATACATCAAAAAAATCAGAACCAGACTATATATCTCCCTTTCTATAATTACAAATAAACATTAACTGTACCACTATATTTACTTTTCAATCAATCACTAAAACAAGGAATTGTACAATATTTAGAAAACACATAAAAGTAGATCAAAATTAATCACTGATAATTGCTGACTTATCACAATCTTATATCAATCTTCATTTGAAAAATAGTTATAAACAAATTAAATCAAGATCTATAATAAATTATAAATATAAATCAATATTCACTAACCTTTTTCAATTTAATTTCATTAATGATGAATTTATGGAAAACAAACAAGTAAAAGTAATATACACAGATTTAAGCAAAGCATATGATTGAGTTAATCAAAATATATTTATCCAAAAACTATAGATTGAATTTATAGGTCTATATAAAAACATTCAACAGGGTCTCAAAGCCTAATTAAATTTTGTAAAGTTCAATAGTACTATTTTTAAATCTGTAAATACAATAATAATATTAAACTCACCTTATTTTATATTGTTCAGTTGTGAGAGGTGCGCACAAATTTGTCTAATTTTAGGAAGGGCTTGAATAAAAAGAAGTTAAGAAACCACTATAATTTGGAATCCTTTATTTATTGTATACATTCTAAAGATTGAAAAAGTAAAAAAGACATTTTTTAAATTCATGAGTTATAAACAATTTTATACAGACAAATATATTCAAGATATTTCCTTGATATCCTAAAAACCAGAGGAACTAAGTAAGAGTTCCGTGTACTCAGGAAACCCACGCTGCTTGAACACCTTATACCTAGTCCTTCTTTAAAATAGAGTATAGTACAAGGATTTATTGTAAACCAAATTTCTGTGAATAAATTATCTACAAATTAAGGCCTTCAATCTTAAAATTAAATCAATTTAAGAGTAATATCCAGCATATATCACCAGAATTACATATTACTATTAGTCTATTGAAATATCTATATTTATTTTTCTAATTTTCTTGTTCTCTCTTCTATTTATTCTCATTTTTGTTTAATTATATCAAATGTCTAAGTTTTATTATGTTTTATTTTTTTTTTGTATTTACTAAGAGAGTATCTACCATTGATTTATATGAAAAAAGAAAATACATTTTTTTAGTAGATAACATAAATACTTTTTAAAACATATTTAATTTAATTTGAAATGGGATATTTAAACTATATAATATTATATTTTATCATAAAAAAAAACCCTAAAATATTAGTATATGTTTTTTAAAAGTAATTATTTTAAAGATTATTAGGTGGTCATTAGAAGAAATATGTCAACAATATAAATCTGAAGAAATAGCACAATATTCTAATAATACATGGTTTAGCACAATTACTTCTGTTGTTAGTAACATGCTGTTTGTGCCGGATCCATCTGAAAAAAATAATATTAAAATCCCTCAAGAAATCAGGTATTTACTTATGTACTTAATTGTTAATTTTGTATTTATATTACATTTAATTTTATTGTCATTGTTGTGTTATAATATATAATGCAAAACTCCCATTAAACAATCTTTTTAATGATATCTTTTGTTTTTTCTTTATGAATACTTTTTTAACAAAAAATTGAATGTCAAAATAGTTTTCCTTAGGTATTTAAAAACCTGTATTATTTTGTGATTATTGTGCTTCTGTTAAATCAACAGTAAATAATTAACATTATTGGTATCTTTTATATTCCAATAATTTAATTCATTGTATAATACTTATGTTTATATTTTAATTCTCTTAATTGCAGGTCAATGAGTGGAATATTGATTGCATTATACAAAGCTGTACATTACAATCGCAACTTTATGACAGTATTAACAAATTTTCATGTATCTGTTAATTATGAAAGCCACCCAAGTGTAATGCAACAAACACATCCTGTTAATAACTCCTCTGATCTCAAATTGCCAAAAAATAATCAGTTTTCTAATCTCCTTGTCACATTCTTTCAATATTGGTAAATTAAATATTTAAAAACATTTATTTTATAAAATATTAAAAATCTATAATAATCTATAATTCTATGTTCATAGTTCAATTATAATGCAAGATACAAAGACTGAAGAAAATTCAAATAATTCGATGCTCTGCTTTGTTATATTGTCAAGCATAACAAATGACCAGTTTGCAAATTCATTAATGCATGACATAAATTTACAATTTAAAGTTGATTTATACAGAATACCCACTAGACGGTACATGTTTATTCCTGATAAGTCACCCAAACCTTTAGCAGCTGCATTATTAGGTATTAAAATATTATATATCATTTATCACATGTATATTTTATAAAACCCATAAGTACAAAATATATTTTTATATATTACAGATTTAATGATAGAGTTCATTTTGGGGCATATGATGAAAAAATTGCCTTTAGATCAGTACATTAAATGTGTAAGCATCATCCATAGAATAATTTGTTATCAAAAACGAAATAGTGTACGCTTATGTTATAATTGGAAATATTTATGGAATTCTTTAATTACACTATTAAAATTTCTTATGACATATGAACATCAACTTTCTCAAGATATAAATATATACGATTTGGGAATACAGGTATGTAAATATTTTTGAAATTGTCAAATAAAATATGTCTATTCAAAATTTAAGACATGTACTATATTAAGTATGTATTATATTTATTAGTGTTGAGTTTTTGACCATTTAACATTTTGTATAGGAATTGTAGTTACACATCAAATTTGAATAAAATATATATATATTTTTTAAATAGTTGTAACATTTTTGTATGACTTTAAAAAAACTGGGATCACAGAATTAAGAAATATTCTTCTATTTTAAATTTAATTTGGTATTTATATTTAACTTATTTGAATATCAAGAGGATATTATTCCAGTATGTGCTGTCATAACAAATTAACATCTAGTAAAATATCTATCTCATTTCTGTGATATTAGTTTTAATGTTAGAGTTAATCTATTATGAAATTAATGATAATAATATTTTCTGTGTAACTCAGATTTACGGTTTTCAGCTACCAATTTTATAAATAATATTTTTAAGAAGATATGACTGTAAAATATCACAATTTAGAAATACCTATATTTTGCTTGCAACATGAGATATTGAAAAACTGTATGTAGTTGAAAAGATTACCTTAAAGTTTGATAATAAGTCAATTCTCTGTAATATTTAAACTAATATCACAGAGGTCAGAGTTGTATGTGTACAACTTCTAACCACAGTTGATGTTTTAAGTAACATAATTTTGCTATGTTGTCCATTGATTAAACCCTTTAGTGCTGTGTTACAATGGATCACAGTGGTTATTAAACCACATTAAATATAATGCTTTTTTACTAATTTGCTGTCTGATACCCATTTAGAATATATCTGATATAAGAATATGTCTATATCTGATTGAACAACTTTCATAAAGGACTTGACAGTCTTGTCTTGTGGTTCAACTCTATAGACTTAAATTTTGCCAGTTAATGTAAATCAATGTCTTTCACAAGGATTAAAACTACTATTGACTATTAACACCTAATTTACTATTGTTGTGGCTATTATAATCTGTATTTTGCTCTTCTGCACTTTTAATTTTAAAAATTCCCTACCCTCCGCAAGATTATAGTCCAGTAATGGATAAGCTCCTACTTGTCTAGCAGATAGAAGAGTGGAAGTCAATTTAGTGTTTTTATATAAACTAATTTATGAACATGTAGATGCTTCTATTCTCCTTTCCTAAATTAATTTAAGGGTTTCAACCAAAGCTGGGCAAATTACTCAACTTTAGTAACTGAATAAGTTACAATTACTTTCCTTAGTTAAGTTACACGGTTTTAAATAAAACAAAGAACTACTTAAGTTAGTAGTTACTAAGAAAACATTTATAAATTACAAAGTTACAAGTTAGTTTTTGAATTTTTTTTAATTGGCTTTTATTTTTTTAATACTAGTAGTTATAATATTATAACTATTATAATATAATATATTATTATTACTCGTCAAAAATGTATAATTTATAGTTTGTATTACTTAAAGGTTTTAGAATAACTATCACTAATATCTGAAAAAAAAATTTGGTAAGTGTGGTTATTTTAATGTTGGCTCAGCTATTGTTAATTGTGTGGATAATTGTTATATTGTAATATTTTTAAATTATATAATTCAGATCACTTAATCACTTTATTAATTCACATTAGATGACTAGTTTTTGGAAGAATAGATAAGATAACTAGAAGATATAAGATAACTAAGAATAGATAAGAATGAATTCATGTTAAAAATGATTTTTCCATAGTACCAACATTTTATCACATTGTATTATGTAAAAATCAAGGTATTAATACACCTTCATAGAAGAATATTTTCCGACCATCATGATAGTGCATCAGTGCATGTCAATACCTTCAAGAAAAAATTCTGAGTTGCAAGATATTGGTGATAAAATGATGAAAACTAACTTGTAAATTTTTTGATTCAAATAAGTAACTCATTAAGGAAGTTACTCATATATATGCACAAAAAGTAACTAGTTGAGTTTTAAGTTACAAGAATTATAAAAGTAACTTATAAGTTATAAACTTCCTAATTTTTGTAATTTAGTTATTTTGTACAACTTTTTAATTAGTTACTGTTCAGCTTTGGTTCCAATATATTCAACTAGGTCCAAATATTTTTTATTATTTCCTTCCACACCATTAATTATGGTAGGAACCTGTTGACCATATACAAAATAATCATTGAAATAAGGTTGCTCTAGACATGATGGTTCCCTTCCCCACAAGTCATGGTTTTGACCCAAACAAATTTTAAAGGTTCTTAAGGACCCCAGATCCTTAGATCCCAGACAACTAATTAAATTATAAAGGTTTCTATAATTACAATTTAAATGCTATTAATCAATTGAATTTATATAATAATAAATATTGAATTGTTTTTTTATTATTTTTTTAGGTAGTAAATATTTTTAATTTATTTATTACTTATGGAGATATGCTTCTGCCTTCACCAAGCAGTTATGATGAATTATATTATGAAATTATTAGAATGCATACAGTTTTTGACAATTTATATGTATTATGTAAGACTGAATACAATTATATTGTAATTTTTTATATTACAAAATAGTATAGTAAAAAATTTGAATTTAATTAAAATTATAGCTTCAAGAAACTCTACTGCAGCAAATGAACACAAATACTCTGCTACAAAATTGTCAAATAGTTTAATTAATATAAGGTTAGAATTTTTAGTAATTTTATAAAACTAATAATATTGAATGAAATATTTTTTAAATTTTCAGAGCCATTATCAATCATTATATACCAAAAATAGATAATTATTTAGAAAAAAATTCAGTAACAACTCCTATTGGTGAAGATGTTAGTATTCTAATCTTGACATTTTATTCAATTTCTTGTTAAGATTTATACTTTATATTGAAAAATTATAATTTAGTCACAACTATTAAAAATGTATTAAAATAACAATTACATTATAATCTTTATTCTTTACTATTTAATCATTTTTAATTTTTTGCTTTTGTATTTTTATTAGATATTAGAAATAGTCAGAAATAATTATGATACTCTCACATTGAAACTACTTGACTGTTTGGGAAATTTTGAATCAAACAAGGCCAATCATGATTTGACAAGCTCACCTCTCATCAAGCTAATGGTTAGCAAAGTAGTTAAAGATACTAGACAGTCATTAAAACATTCCACCTTGGACCTTCAACAGATTCTTCAAAATGTTTCACTATACACTAATCTATCTTAAAGTTATTTATACAAGCAAAATGAGTATTAATAGTCATATAGAGAAGTCACTACTATATTTGTATCAGTGTTTTCCAATCAGTGTACATAGGATTATTTGTATGATAAAATCGATCAAAAGTTATCAGTAAGTTAAAGGTGCAGGGTGTGCATTTTCCATGTTTATATACAATTTAAATATCATTGATAGCAAAATTCTTATCAATTAATGATGTTTGATTACATTTAATGTTTAATATTTAGTTTCAGTTAGGAACATAAAATAATTTCTGTTTGAGTTATTGTTTCAGTTACAATTATTTTCATAGAATTATACATACCATATAATATTATTATTAGTCTACTTATAATCATTATTTCAGTTTAGGATGTCAGTCAAAGAAAATGTATATGAATATAATAAAGAAATATACTGAAGGAATGTTTACATTATTTGATTAGTTATGAATCTTCTACAATATTCTGATGAAAAAGTAATTAAATTAAAATATTAAGTTATTAATATAGGATCTTTTATTCTACAAAAGTAAAACAATGGTGTTACAATAAATAATAATTGACTAGTAGTTCGAAAATTGAAATATTTATATTGTTAGTTAGCAAATTAAATGTGAGATCATATGGTCAAAAGTTGAATATGTTCAACAGTAGTAATGTGTGATAAAATAATTATATATTATGTATGGTATACTTCAATGTAACTGTGTGGTTTCTTAAAAATTAAAAGTCAGACAAAATTAGGTCATAATTTTATGTAAAAATATAAGGGTTGTGCATTTGTCAAAATAGTGTGATCATTTTTAGAACAATTATGCTAGTTTTTTTTACAGAAAAATGCAAATCAAATTGTTAATTTTAAGTATTTTTTATTTGTTTTGCAAATTCTCTGGTAAAATAAAAGCTGATTGCATACAAATTTGATTTTATTTTTTGTTCCATTGAACTTGTTATAATATATTATGGTCACATTTTGTTTTAAATTCTGAGCATAACGAGGGAGCTATTGGTTTTACTAAGGTGTTTATTTCTTTTTTTTTGCTAGTGGACACGTTTTTTCCAAGTAAACTTGCTTCAATTTTTACCTGTAGCAACTTTTCTGAAATCTCAAGTTATCTTGATGGTACTCCAAGGTTTCATTTTTTGATTTTTGATTCCATTTTTTAAATAAAAGCACTTAAATGGGAAAAAACGACGTCAGCAATGACCAAAAAAAAAAAAAAAAAAAACAATAATATAATAACACGGGGTATAATAATTGTCAAGAAACCGGTGCGCAGCGTCAAGAAAAGGTGGGTTCATCGTGAAAATTATGAGTATTTTTGTCTTTTTAATCGGTTGTATTATTCGGGGAGAAAACGATCGGTAAGCGCCATTGCCACCACCGACGATGTCGATGTTGCCCCTTTTTTTCTTCTTTCGATTCGTTTTGATTCGTCGCCATTAAATCGGATCGTCTGTGTATACATATATAGGTATATGATATAAAATCGTATTATCCTTTACAGTATTATTATTTTCACTATAATGTCTATACATAGTAATAAATACGCACTTGTACGAACGTGTCCAAAGTCCCTTTTTTTTCGTTACTTTCTTTGACACTGCCGCCGCCGCCGCCGCCGTTTTTCAAGACGTTATTATCGTCGACGACGTTTTTATAATTCCTTTCTTTAACATTTCATGTACAATTTTGTACGCATGCATTATGGTCGTGGTTTTGAAATCTTATAATCTTGTATTATTATTGATTTAACTCACTTATATATATATAAGAGATACATATCATACATTTATACAGAGTGCCCTATGAAGATATCCCCATTGTGATATTTTCAATAATAGTGTAGATAATGAAATTCTGATTTATCATTATTATTTTATATTCTGAGAGGAACGAGGAATGTATTGGTTTTACAAATTCGTTTATTTTTTTATATTGTGTACAAAAATTCTACCAAAAATCTTGCTCCGAAGTATCAAGTGTAGACCCTTTTCTAAAAAAAATTCGGCGGGGAGGGTAAAACAATTTAGAAAAACTTTTGGCAAACAAAAAATTTGTTTTTTCAATAAAGTATTACAAATTTGAAAAATACGCATGTTTCAAGGTACGATGTGAACCATATGAACATTTTTACTAATCTAAACAGTGATTTCCGCGAGAAAAAAAAGTACACGATAAAACTAAAAGCCTCTTTGCTATAAAGGTTCTCAGAATCTCTAATTATATAATATACTCTATATATAGGTACATAATACTATAATAATTTAGTATGTTGATACATTAATACATTATCGTATATTGTTACGTTTACCTATATTAGATTCCGAGCGTAGCGAAGGAACTATTGGTTTTACTATGCCGTTTATTTTTTTTTTCTTCTCTCCTAGTCGGTGGACACGTTTTTTCCTAGTAAAGTTACTCTGATTTTCACGTGTAGCAACTTTTCTGAAAGCTCAAGTTGTCTGGATGTTACTCCATGGAGTCATGTTTTAAACAAAAGCACTTAAGTGGGAAAAAACGTAGGAAAACGTATAATTTCACGATTTCATTATTTTATAAGCACACGGACGACGTTTTCTACCAGAAAAAATGATTTAATCTAAAAATCACAAAATACCTTTTTTTTGTTGTATTTTCGGTTTACTTTCTTGCGGTATTATGACTAAAACTTAAGAGGCTCTTAAGGAATTTTAATTTTTAAGAGTTTTGCTGTAATTCGGTTATAAATACATGTAGAGACGTGAAACTTGGTAATAATACTTATATTAGACTTACCTAGACGTGGTAACATTTTAAAAATAATCGAATGACTTTTTTTTTATTTAATAAGCGTTTTGAAATCAAATTTAAACGAAAATCGTAAAAAAAATTACGACACTTCAAATTATGTATTACCGATCTGCGGAATCGTTTTTCATCAAGCAATTTTTTTATAATTGCTTACAGATATAAATGAAATAACCTTATATATCCTACCATCCCAACTTCTCACTTACAACAGTGACTGCTCCCATACCTGGGGATGGAAAAAAAAAATGAGCTGATATTGGTATAAACTCTTTCTTTTTTTTTAAACTACACAAAAATTTTACAAAAAATCTTGCTGCGATATGTATATGTGACACCATTTCTGAAAGGAAATATTGTTTATATGATACTTTAGGGCGGACATTTTTTTTAATTTTCCAAGCAGTTTTCATAATATCTGGGAAAATCGGGATAAAACTTAAGAAAAATGGGAAATACTTCCTCAGTATCAGCTCTTTTTTAAATTTTTTTCTATACAATTTTAAAACAAATATTAAATAATTTTGATCGGTTTTATGATATAAATACTTACTATGTGTTCTGGTTCTAAAGATAGTTTATTTATGCACAGAAAGTTAATTTATTAATGAAATAAAAGTGTTCCCTGACTCATAATAAGTTTTATAATATCTTGAAGGTTGAGAAACACTGATTTGTATAAATTTGATCAAATATGATTTTTGAATTTTTTTTTTTAGATTATATCGCTTTTTCCAATTGAAAGTTAAAATGTATAAAAATTTAATTTGGTCAAATTAAATAAACAAATTCATGATTTTAATTATTTTTTATATTTAATTTGTGTGTTTCAGTGGCGTATATAAGAATTAGTTTCAGTATAATCCAAATTATTACTAACCTAGTTTTAACTTAAAATTTGCGAAGAGAAGGGTGGTGGGATGCTAAGTTTATATATATATATATATACACACACACACATGTATATGTCATATACAATACAAGTACTTACAAATTTCTCAATAATCAATATTAGGAATGTGTACAATATTTTCAGCAGAACAAGTATGGTTGTAAATTAATGTTTATAACATAATTGTGAAATTTTTTTTCTAAAATAAAGACTGCAGCACTATCTTAGCAGTCCTTATTTGGACCAAATGAGTTTAAACTCAGGAATCAGATTGTTTGAAGTTTTTTGTGGAATTTTGATTTGAAATTCACTATGTAGTAGGAGGAATGTTTTTTATATGTTTGACATTGATATCAATAGTGTTGTTTTTAGGGATTTCAACTTTTAACCCCCACTCCTACCATTTTATGCTCAAATTTCACCCTTTGGGGGAAGGGAAAGTACTATAGTTTTTTTAGTATAGTATTCAGTTATTGATTTAAAAACAATATTTTTAAAATACAAAATAGCTAGGGAAAATTTGACAGAGTTCTACTGCTTATTTTTTTTTAAAAGCTTCATAAGTGTTTTTTGAATTACTCTCAGAAGAATTTACACAAAATAGTTCACCTTTACTGCAGACAATTACCTATCATTCACATTCACCTATCATAATTTATTTATTATAGTTATTAAAGTTCTATCTATCTAAACTATCTTTAATAGTATGTATAAAATGTTTTAATTGATCCTGACATTTCACTATTGGCCCAGGTTCTGTCTTATATACGCCACTGTTGAATTTTATGCATTAAATTATGAATTATTATTTATCTACCATAAATATGTTGTATATTTATTATTGATGCCTTTTACTTCTATTCATCCTTTTCTTGTACTCATTGAATTTTGTATAGTAAAAATACATAATAAAATACATAAAATAATATTTGTTATATAATTTTAAAATATTAACATAAAAGGAACACAAATATATGCAAACAAAACTTTCATGTACAGTTTTGAATAATTTATAACATTACATGAGATCCTTTCCAAAATTAAAGTTTTTGTTTAGAGTTCACAAAATTCTTACAATTTATTTACCTATATTTCACAATGAGATTTAGTTAATTTTAAATAAAATAAATTTGGGAAAAAAAAAATTAAACTTGGGACTACTTTATCATATTTAATTTCTACATACAAGTCTATTAGCCTGACATAATTGAAAAAAATATAGGGTGTGTTGACTCATATACAGGCTGTCTCATGAAGATATACTTCTTCAATATCTCCTGAAATAATAAAGATAATCAAATTCTGTTTTATTTTTTATTACTTACAAAGGGATGAGAACTAATTTTTTTCTTAATAAAAAAAATAACTATATTTTATTATTTTCGGAAAATTTTAATGTATCACACATTTAGGCTGGGTTCATATAGACACGAATTAGCCCGCCACAAAGCCCGCGTATTAGGAAATATTGGGTTCATCTTGTTTAAAATCAAGGCTTTTTTTATGTCTATGTTACATTATAGCCATTACATTATTTATTTAATCTGTTTTTTCTCTGTAGGCCTAAAATACTGGCACTCATTACTTTAGACTAATCTGATTTTCGCCGTTTCGATCACAAAAGATACAGCATGTCAATACAAATTATTTGATACTGATATCGCCATTTTGGAAAAAAAAATGACTTTTTTGGTTTTTCCCTATACCCATCAAATATAGAACTATACATTTCTATTCCTATAAGTAAGGAATTTATTTATGTTCCTATTCCTTTCAAAAATAATGTAAACAATTCATCATTAGTTTTTCTGAAAAGTATTAATCCTAGAAATCATTCTTCTAACAACACTACTATAATATAGGAACAGCTTAACTTATGAAAATAGAAAATAATTTAATAACGAAGAGGTGAAATTAATTTTTTTTTTTTTTATTATTATTATTTTATACTCATATTTAATAACTCATTTCACCTCTTCATTATTAAATTTAAGTATAATATAATAATAATAAAGAAAAATACAATAATCATTATTGACTTTTATAGTTGAAAATTATTGAACTCCACATTTAACAATTTTTGAATTATGGAATCATTAACAATTTTTGATAAAACCTCTTTAAATAGATCTTCCATAATTAATTCTGTAATACTTGACAATAAAAATGTTTAATTGTTAAAAAAGTATTAACATAAATATATAATTAATTTATATTATATTTACTTGGATATGGTATCCACTTGAGATACAGTTGTTAAAGACATTTGCTTGAATTGTCTTTTATGTAAAAGATGGATTTGAACTTCTTCTAGATTTATATTTAAACGAAGACATCCATTTTGAGACAGACATATATCTTAAAAATATAAATTTTTTTAATAAAAAAAATGTTTTAATACCTTATAAAGTTTATTAATTTTTAAAATTTAAATTAAATTGTTTTATTATTTACACAGTTACAGTTTTATAATAAAATATTTTCTTTATAAATACCACCCTTATTTTTTAAACAATTAAAATTAGCACAGCAATTAAAGCAAAGTTAAATACTAAAAGGGAATGACATACTTCCCACTTGGGTGCAGCCACTGTTGTAGATGGGAAGTTGGGAAGGTAGAATACAGAAGGAAATAGTATATCTGTAAGCAACAATAAACCATTGCTAACGGAAAAAACAATTTTGAGCGAAGTTGATAGTGTTGCTTTGTCAACAATAAATATGTCATACTATAGTAAAATAATTAAATAGTTATTATATGTTTTCTTTAATAATATTTTTTGAATGTATTGATTTTCTGGTTTTCCTAAGTTTTTCTCGTTTTTGTCAGTTTATTTTTCGGTTTTTACATTTGTTAAGAAAACTCCTGGGAAAATTTAAAAATGACTTCCTTAAAGTATCACCCCAAGACAATTTTTTTACAGAAAAAGGTCTACATCATATATATTGAAGTAAGCATTTTGGTAGAAAGTGTTCACATAAAAAAATATAAAGATCTTTGTAAAACCAATATATTCTTCTTTACACATACATATTCAAAAATGCCAAAATATTTTGAAAATTGTACAGTGACTAGAAAGTGTTGATATAAGTATTCAGTGAATACTAAAAATGTCCCTACAATTGTCTTTACAATTATTTTTCATTAAGTTATAAAGTTACAAATCCTAAATTGACACCAGTTTGTTATTGTATAAATATCCCTGCCTCCTCCCCTGGTTTCCCTTTATTATTAACAATAGTACAAGGAAAATAAAAAAAAGACCTCCCAAACGACACCAAATAATGCTTGAAGTTACTATAGTTATATGATTATTTTTGGTCAAAAAATTGTTCACATAGAGAAAAACAAACAATTTTATCATATACCATAATAAAACAATACATCCATCATTTCAGTCAAAATTTAACAAAATGTCTAAAAGAGTAGTCTAAAAATTAACCAAATCTTGGCTACTATGAAATTCATCATACATAGTTCTAGGCTTTTTATTTAGCGTTTTTTTTTTGTTTCGTCAAAAAACTGATTACAGTATACAGTTTTTCAACGCTGAAACCTATTCCCAATTCCACTACCCTTTCTCCCTCCTACCCACTACGCAAGCCCGGTATTTCAATATTTTCTTATTTAGATTTATCAGTGCTTACTTTTTATGAAAAAATTTCTCCAAATATTTTCTTTAACAATGAACAGTTTAACATTGTTAGGTGTTTTTAATTTGTTTAATCTGAAACAATAATTTGAAATTATTAAACTATGTACTTAAATAAATTAGTTAATCAATTAAAATTATTATATTAGGTAAGTATTAATTATTGTTATTAACAAAATATGGAAATATAACACAAAAAGGTTTTTTCATGATTATTGTAGTATATAAGACCACTGTATTATTACGGGATCGAGGACGTCTTGGCAATATTCGGCGAAAGATATTTTGGCAGATTGCTTTTAGTGAATAGCTAATGGATATTTTGCTGAAACAACTTATTTAATTGGAGTAAAAATTAGATAATATTATCTGTACTTTAGTGTCAAACTTCCAGTCCTCCGTTTTATAGTCTCCAAAAATAATACTATCAATCCAAATCCTAATAATAATACCAGTTCGGCTTAACGTTAACATAATAATGTTCAAACTGTTCATAGTAACATTTTATCAAATGATAATTTTGTCTTTAATTATTTGTCTACATTTTATTCAAAAATCTCTTTTCAAAATATGTCTTATTGAACTTTGCTCCGAATCGTTTTTCGTTAGCAATAGTTTTTGTACGCATTGATAAGCATCAATGCTTACAATCACAAATTGTATAACTTCATGATTCTTCCCAACATCTACAACAGGAGCACTTCTGTCCCCAGTATCAACTTTTTTTGTTTTATTTTTATTCTAAATAAATAATCTGTTTTGCTAAAATATACAGCACGCACATAGCAAAATCGATTTTTCTCGTGTTTAGGGAGTTGTACAAAATTGTACAAAAAAAAGTACATAATACTGAGGTTTGGTATTAAAATTCGATAGTGGCATTGCTGGCAAAACGGAACTATCTTCATCTTATCTTAACTTTAAAGTACTTATCCACACCTATTTCATTTTAGAAAAGTTGCTACACGTAAAAATCAGAGCAAGTCTTCTAATAGAAAAATTTCGCACAGATAAAAAATAAAATAAAAATCTTTGTAAAATCATAAGCTTCTTCCCTACATTCAGAATTTAAAACTAAAAAGTATAATTATATCTGATGAAAAATTTAATATTATCAACAAAACAAATTATAAAATTTGGTACAAAGACATTAGTATGAATTATCAATTATGCGGTGTAAGTCGTCTGACAAGCACGCGCTTCACACGCACAATTAATTTCCCATAATATAGCATAACGATGGAATTTGATTCTGTTTTTTTTACGTATTTTGTTTTTTATTTCTTTTTTAGATTCTGAGTGGAGTATTGGTTTTAAAATGATGTTTATTTTTTTTATGTGAGCACTTTCCACCAGAAAGCTATTCCGATTATCAATTATAGCATCTTTTCTAAAAGATTAAAAATAAGGTTATCATTGGCAACCGTTTATATTTACTTTTTGTTATTATAAAGTTTTTATTATTTTAATATTTTTTAAATAATCATGGTTGTCACAGAAATGCACATAATTCTAATAATTATAATTATATTGTTGAGAGAGCAACACTATAAACTGAACTTCGCTCAGAATTGTTTTTCGTTGCTTACAGATGTACATTCAATTTCCGTCTGTATCCTATCTTCACAACTTCCCATCTATAACAGTGGCTGCACCCTCGTGCGAAGTAAGTCAGTCCTTTTTTTTGTCATTCCCAGTTTTAACTGTAATTCACTAGTGTCAATTGTATTTACTTATAAAAATTGAATAAGTCAATTATAATAAACTGTTCGTGCTTTAAATACAGGCATTGTTTTTAATTACTACGTGCATCGCGTGTGGTCTTCGACCTGTCGAAGGTCTACACGAAACTTCGATAAAGCTTAATTACCTATCTCATTATAAGCCCGTCCGTAATTCCAATCAACATAATCACGACAACTCAACAATAATTGGCACAAATACAAGTACTTCAAACACTGGTTGGTTAAAACAAATAAATAAACGTCATCACTTCAATTTCTCAAATTCACCTTTCAAACCGCCATCTCCAAATCCGATTAAAAAAAAAAAAAATAGAAAAAAATAGTTTGTTACACGTAATAGGTTGGATCTGCTTGCCCAAGATGATTTACGTGAAAACCTTTCTACTACTGAAAATATAATAATCAACTCTAAGCAGTCTGATGCTGAAAATGTAATCATCAAAAACCCCTTCTCCTATATTTTCAAAGGTGCCGAAGATTTTCCTGCACTATTTCCGGCTTGAATTGAGCTAATAGATGTTGACAATTTCTTATGCAAGTCTACAATTAACTTACTGAAAATACAAACCACGGGCTCTAGTGCATACAGAGTATTAGTACAGTTTCTCAAAACCGAAAAAGCTGAGTACTACACATACCAGATAAAAGAGGATAAACCACTCCGGATAATTATACGTAATTATACGGATTATACGGATTATACGTAATCTTTACCCATTCATACCTCTACATCTAATAAAAGATGAGTTAGAAGTTCGGCTTTATGAGGTAAGGCAAGTCACTAATGTACTACACACAGTTAATGAAAACCCCTTTCCGTTATTCTTTGTCGATCTCGGGCTAACACTTAAATCTAAATACATTTTGCAATTTTTATCACTACGGCACTGTAAAAAAAAAAAAAAGCCATACAAAACGAAAACAATTAGCTAATGTTTTAATTGCTAACAATATGGACACATCAGAGTATACTGATGAAAGATGTATAAGATGAAAAATAGTAAGACTACTAGTGGAATAGATTTGCATACCATTTTTTAATTAAGTAACTTAACATTTTGATTATTATTAATTTGTTTAATTTTGAATAGCAATTGAGATTATAGAGATTTATAATCCTCTGTATATTGTATAAACCATATTAATTAAGGTCTTAGAAAAATGTAAATTATTTAAAAAGGAACCGATATCTTTAGGACGTAAAATTGATGAAATGGGTATTTACATATCAGAGATTAAAATTGAAGTTATTATAGAGGCACATATCCAAAGGATATATCTCAACTAAAATTAATTTTAGGTTTAAGAAGATGCTATACCTGTATGTGCTGTTTCACTCCAACTAACGGGTGATATGGCAAAATCTACCTTACACAGTCTGTGTAGATCTTGCTTAGTATTTTGGTTTTAGAGTAAAAGCACCTAAGCAATTATAAAAACTAAAAAGTATAATATTTCGGAGGGTAAAATGTTTTTCATATTATTCTAATTATTATTCTGGTTTTAACGTTCAATACATCGTGAAAGAATAAAACCTAATTTATCGTTTTTAAATGACAGTAATATAATAAAGGACGAATTTAAACAAAATGCATCTTGCTCTCCGAAATATTGTCCTCTTTTAATTTTATAGTAAAACCAATATTAAGCGAGTTCTACGCAGATCACGTAAGGTCCTCTTAACAAATTTTATTATTGTAGTAAATTTATTAAAAATCAATCAACTATTCTAGTTCCATTATATAAATTATACAAATAAGGAAATTTATAGAGATGGAGTGATGAACAGGGCAAAGCGTTTGATGAAATCAAGACAATATAAAGTTTTAGCAAAGTATTAGTACACTTTGATTCAAATTTAGGAATAACATTAGCATATGATGCAAGTTTATATGATATCGGGGCGATTCTATCATATGGATTTCTAGAAGATAATGAGAAATCAATCGCATTTGCGTCTAGAACGTCGGGGGTAAATGAATAACAAAACATTTAAAATTAGATAAAGAAGTAATAGCTTTAATATTCGGAATCAAGAAATTTCATAAATATGTACATGAATTCGTTTACATTAAAGACAGATCATAAATCACTAGTAATGATATTTGGTGGAAAAAAAGAATTACAGGGATGGCAGAAAATAGGTTACAGAAGTACGCAGTAATACTGTCGGGTTATATTTATAAAATTAAATGTGTTAAAAGAGGAATGAATGGAAATGCAGACGGATTATCTCGCCTACTATTGAATGATAATACTAATGATGAAAAAAAGGAAACTTATTTGAGATTTGTAGAGAGATATCAAATTAAATGTTAAAAGCTGTCCTACGATAAAATATCTAAAATATAAAAGCAGTTGGTAATTTCAATGTACATAATATCATAATACTTACTTTGGTTTTGATGAGGTTTGAAAATTAGTTACTTCATCAGTATAATTAATAAACATATAATTTTCTATCTTTTCATCTTTGATACCTTTTTTCTCTATAGAAAGTGATTTGTTTGTTTCCTAAAATAAAATTAGGTTTTAGAATTTGTGTAGTATTTTTTTTTCCTATTCTTTATTACATTTATATCGTGTTCTTCAATGGGGTATTCTTGAATTACAGTCTTTATGTTGTCAAATGTATGATTTTCAGATACTATAGAGTTTAATAACAATGGCTTTTCATTTATTTCACTATTAGTATTACAGTCATTTTTATCAATATCCTAAAAAGAAATACATATGTATAAAGTGATACACTAAGTGTGCTCACCCCATTTATTTGGTTGAATTTTGTATGTATTCAAATTTTGATTTTTGGAATTTTTAAGTGTAGTTAAAGCCAATATTTTTGAATAATTAGATTTTTCATAAAATTTAAGAAGTGTCCTGTGGTGATACTAACTTTGATTTTTCAAACAATAATTTTTTTAATTTAAAAGTGAAATATATCGTCAACCAGTTGACGGAAATCAAAATTTTAAGACCAACATTTATTTAAAGTGATACTGTATTTATGGAATTTTTAATATAGGTTCAAATTTGAAAAACCAAAGTTGGTATCAACACAAGATATTCCTTAAATTTTATGAGAAATCTAAGTATTCGAAAATATTGGCTAAGAATTCCAAAAAATCAGAATTTGAATGTATGCAAAAATTAACCAAAACATGAGGCAAGCTTGCTTAGTGAATCATCCTGTATATTTAACATGATAAAATTATTAAATTCTCCTAAATGGTAATGTAGTATATATTATTTAGCTAGAAATTAAGATTTATTTGTTTGCTTTGTATTAAATTTTTTGATTAATATTAAATTTATATGAATAATTTTTAAAATTATCATTTTAACATGTTTGTTCATAAGTACAATAAAAAAATTAAAATTAAAATGTATTTTCTTTTTATTGTTGGCATTTGAATTATATAAATATATATTACACTAAATATATAATAATTCACCAAATCATGAAAACTCAAATTTTTATAATACTAAAAGGTTGTCAATTTCAGTATTTTTTTTGTGTGTATTTTTGTATACTCGTAATCATGATTTAATGAATTTACAAATATTTAACCAAACTATAAAAGTATTAACACTTTGTCAAAAATATGGTTCACTATGTAGTAAATAACTATATTTACTTATATATAATACTAATATAAACTTTTTTTACAACATTATGTTTACTTTCTAAAGGTTAATTTTAAAAAAGAGTTACAAATGTATAATTAGGTACTTGGTTTTTTTTTGACCATCTTTGTGCATACATTGACCCCAATTTTGGTTTAGAATGACTATACATGCTTAAACGCTTAGGATTCGATAACAAAAATTGAGTTTTAGGTTTAGCTAACGCTTTATTAGTAATCTGATTTAATACACTATTATCGTGGACTTCATCTTGGGTTTCTTTATAACCAGATTCGTCCAACATTCTGACTAATTCCTTGCAACGTGCAACTAAGTCCTATTATTAAATATCAATTAAATTTTGGACTATACTAACAAAAAACTATAACATACAAAACTTTCTTTTTTCTTTTTTTTAAATGATACACCATATATATATTTTCCGGTAGTAAATGATAAAGTTGATATTAATTGTATCAAATTTTTCATTTTACTTTGAATCGGGTTGTAAATATTGGCTTCCAAAGTTTTTGAACATAGCTAAGAGTGAAATAAAATATTAGAATATGATTATTTTGCAAATAAATGCATACATAAATACTTCAGTGGCATTAATCGCTAATTTATAACATTGGATGACCTTTATTTGAAATGATGTTTTTAACATGGCATTGGATTTATTCTTTTTAGAATGTAGATTTTCATTTTTTGATTCGTTTTTAATTTCAGAGAGCTGAAATATATATTTTGTAGTTAATATGACATATATAATAGAAATAATACAATTACATTATATTCCATTATTTATAGATTTAAATTGTATTCTGTAGTCTACTTATACAAATAATTGTCTCCGTTAAACAATAATTCAATTAATTCATAATCAAGGACTCATAAGTTTATGCATTTTCTTTAAATGTTTTTTTTTTTTTGGTATTCAGGGTGAACAATTTATCGTAAACCACTCATTGTCTTGGAAAGCATTAATTTTAAATTTGTTAAACAGAACATTTTAAAAATAAGCAGCTCTACAATTTTACATCTATGTTATTTTTTGTGATACTTATTTTTGAGAGTAAAACCACCAACTACTTTTGATTTTCAAATGGCAATCTACATTGAAAATCCCATAAATAGATGGAGTATTAGTTTAAATAAATTTTGCTGTTGAAATTTTGATTTCTGTCAATCCATTGAAGAGATATTCCACTTTTATGTTTGGGTCGGGAGAGAGAAGTGGTGCTATTATTAAAATGCTGCGTGCCGTGACCTCACACAAATGATGCTCCACTAACAAATCAAAATTATCAAATTGATTATATTAAAATAAAATCTGTTTTAGAACTTTAGGCTTTACCTAATGTAATATTTTATAAGGTTATTTGTTAGTTTTTTTATTTTTAATAGTATCGTACAAAAAATGTACAATGTTATACAATTTAGATATTATTTAACAAATAAACTTATACAAAGTCTTCAGAAGTGTTATACTCTTCATATTTAATAACAGCTTGATACATATCAAGTTAACTTCAATGCTTCAATTAAAGTTTGGTGTAGTAAAATTTTGCTATACTGCTCATTGAATATAGAGACTACTAATATGAGTGTGCTGTCGTCATAAAATAATAATTAAATAACTTTATTTTTTTTTTGTTATTTACCATTAAATTGAAATCGAGTATATAGTTTATATTTGTTTGTTGATCGCATTCTTTAATTTTAATTTGTAATTTTTTTGTGCTTTTTAAAACAGGTGGCAAAAGTGCATTTTCTAAAATAGTAGCAAATGTATTAAATGTTTTAAACAAACGACTAAAATAAAAATAAAACAAAATAAATTTTTAATGATAATATTAAAGACATAATTTTTGATAATACTTTCGAAGACCATGAATATGATTAAGATCATAAGGATCATGCAATGAGCTAAAATTCGTGACAAATTGGCTGTTAGCAAACTTATTAAATGGTGGTTCATTTTGTTTAACTTCTGCGTTATTTTTTATAGAATACGTTTTTTTAGATTCAGTATCTTTTATCGACTCCATATTAATGTTTCACTGCTGCAAATTGATTTGTTTGTTTTTTTTTCAAATCTTGTTCAGGAATGTACTGAAATATGTAATTAAATGTTATTAACTATTACTAGTTTATAATGTTAAATTATTTTCTGAAACATACATTTTATAATGATAACAGATGACAAGAGTAAGTAGCACATCATTAAAATGCATATATAGGTGATTGGAATTCTATTATTTTATTCTTCATAAAAAATATATGTTTTTAATAGTACCTGCATAAGTATTTATAATACAAATATGCATATTATCTGATAATTTAATATAAATCCTATGTTTAATTACCTTAATTTAAGGTAAAATTTACTTTAAATAGATTATAACCTGTGTAAAGTGATCCCTTTTATGGCCAGTATTTGGCCACCCACAATATAGCCACACAATAATGACAAAGAACCATTTAGCAAAAGACCATTAACATAATTTAACAAAATGCTTCCCAAAAATCAATATATTTTTATATATTTAAAACTTAAATGCTAATTGATGTTATAAAATATTAATAAATTAAATACCTATTCCTTTATAATTTGTTATAAAATGATAAACAAAGTAGATCATAGACGACGTGTTCGATATGTATTATACGTACATTTATTAAATAGGTGGGAAGTTGGGAAGGTAGGATATAGACGGGAATTTAATTTATATCTGTAAGCAATGATAAACCACTGCTAACGAAAAAACGATTCGGAGAGTTCAGTTGATAGTGTTGCTTTGTCAAAAATATATGTCATATTATGGTAAAATAATTTCATGTGTATTAAACATTTTCTTTAATAATATTTGTTTAATATTGTACCGATTTTCCCGTTTCTCCTCCGTTTTTTTCCGATTTTTCCTATAAATTATGAAAACTCTTGAGAAAATCAAAAAATGACCCCCTTAAAGTGCCATCCCAATCAGATTTTCTTTTAGAAAAAGTGTTACACTTGTAAATCGGATCAATATTTCTGGTAGAAAAGATTTTCACAGACAAAAAAAAGTGAAAAATAAATATCATTGTAAAACCATTATTTCTTCGCTTTGCTCAAAATCTAAATTCATGATACAATTATGAAAATAGTAAGTACATCTATTTATAACATTATATCTGTAAATTAAATGTATACATAAATTTATAACCAGTTTAAAAAATTTAAAATCAACAACACATTGAACAAAATAACCAAGTAATGATTTTGAAAGGTAACTTTCACTATGAATGTCATATCGACATGTACAATTTTAAAATTATGGTTTGATTCATAGAGTTGTTTGTATATAGAGGAACTACAAATGATATTGTAATATGAATAAATTATGAAGCGGAAATGGAAAAAAAGTGTTGGAAAACTATAGAAAATATTTTATTGTACATGCAATGTAGTAAATATTGATTGCTTACACAGTATTTGACCATTATAAACGCTAATACATTAATAAATCGATAAATTACAATAAATATTTTTAACGTTTATTTATTACTACTATTAGCAGTAGCGCAACCAGGGGTTTAAGGGTTATATCCCCCCACAATCAGAAATTTGAAGTTGTTTTCAAATTTTAAGGAACAATTTGTATTGTTTAAGTCAAGTAGCAGTAATTTCTTAAATTCATTAGTATAGAAATTTTTTATAATTATTTGTACTTGATAAAGTGCGATGATTTAATACAAATAATTTAACTTAGCTTGGCGGGCACTAATATGTACGATTGCAAATAATTATACAATGCCAACATGAATATTTACATATTTACATCCCCATTTCATAATGTATTAATACTACCATAACACTATTTAAGTATATATATGGCAAGTAGCCAACAAGTTAAGTTAAATTATCATACTTCATGAAATAAAAACAATTATAAACAATTTCTATACTGATGAATTTAAGAAATTACTTAGCCCCTTTTAATATCTCATTTTTTTTTAACTTGCGTTTTTTTTTTGTATAGAGGTTTTTACGACGGAGGATCTTTGTTTGAATACCACTTATTTTTTATTAAAATTTTAGATATTGTTAACCTATGGTTTTTTTTTTCATCGAATGAAGAATCATTGGACAAAATATTCCTGATGTTTTGTGGATTGAGTAAATGAATATATGATGTATAGCTATGAATATAGTTCATTAATGTTGCTGGAAAATGATAATATAGTAATACAGTGATAAAATAAACAAAATTGTTTTTTATTCGCCACAAACGGCTACCATTGTAAACTGGTGACAAGAAACGCGTACAACATATGCATTGTTAAATTGTTGAAAAAAATAGCGTTTTGAGTAAAAACTATGCTAATTTTTTTGGATATTACTCAGAATGTAATCATCCGATCAACTAGAAATTTACAATAATACCAATTACATTATATACTGATCAACCTGTGCAAATTTTAAAACAATCAGTTCATCAGTTTAGGCTACAGAGAGGTCGGACCATTTCTCATTAAAATGACACAGGTTAAATAGGAGTTGGCCGTCTCGTGTAATATATTGCGATCGACGCACGAGTTCTGTATATTTTACTTATCTCTACGCCGCAACCGCGGTACTGGATCTTAATAGCTATAATATACCGTTGTATTATGTGAAAGCTACCTATAATAGAATATAGATGCATAACTTAAATAAAAAGTAAAACGGAAACGTCCTGAAAATATGTCAGAAGAGACCGAGTAATCGTAAAATTTAATCTGGGTTAAAAAAGAACTGTATTTGACACATAAATTTAGTCCACCGAAGGTGTACTACCTTTCTACTACCTGTGATAAATCGTAAACCAACCTAAAAACATAAAAAACTAACATCTATAACGAAAACCTCCCAATCCCAACTGTATCGAGCCAACCACCCGAGTTTACATTGACTTACAAAAGGAGCGAGTCTTTATATATAGTATATATTACATAATATGTAATATAATCTATATTTCATTATTATTTTCTCAACTAGGTAAGAATTGCATAAATTATGCAGTAGTCTTAAACTCATGACTGGTATTTAATTTCATCCACCACACACCAAATATGAAAACAAGAGAATGTCTTAAGCGTATATAAAAACCTAACCACTAGAAATTGTATAAAACGACTTCTAAATCCCAATCTTATCGATTAAACATGACATGCTTTAGTTAATTTCCCTATTCCTTGTATCTTCTTTTTTCTGTATTCGCTCCGGAATATTGTGGTTAACAAAATACTGCCCCAGCGTCTAAGGGTGGAACTATGTATCTAGTATATAATAAAGTGTGAATCGCTTATTGACTCGTACAATCAATTTCTACGACAAATTGTGATTGTCTTGATGACAATTGTATTCAGTGGAAGTCAAATGATTTGTTGATTTGGATATGAACACATTATAATTTCCGTTTTTTTTTTTTTTACAAATAGTTAATATAATATTTAGGTGTCATACTATTTTAAATATTAAAAGAAAAAAGATAATGTGGAGGAATATTTCTCCCTCTCCGTTTGACGGTCATCGATTGAATTATATAAATTACAATAAATTTGTTTTAATACAGGTACCTGGTTGGCTGAATTTACTTTTTCTTCTTGTAATAAACACGAAAACAATACACGTGTGATACATTAAACGGTTATCGATACTGTAATTAAATGACATTCAGGAAACGAACTGAAATCGAAAACGGTCGACGGATAAGTGACACCACGGATGTTCGATACGAAAACGAAAACTTTTCTGGTGTTCTGGATGTTTTCGTCAAGCGTGTACACACTGCATTACTGAGAAATTTACAACTTTACACTCACGGAACGGCGTACGGAAAACCATAGACCTATAAATGTTATGGGTCTATGCGGAAAACTAAACATCAGTAACATCTATGCATTTTACGATTGAATGTATTTAATTGGCCAACAGTGTTTAAGATAGAATTATGTCAAGCCAGCATTAATGTCCGTGTATGTTTGTTTGAACATTCGTCACTAGGGTGAACGTTATAAATTCATTATCATTTTGACCAGTGGCGTACGCAGTGGCTAAGGGGACTGAAGCCCCCCCCCTTGACCGTTTATATATACGTAACTTGGTGCAAGAAGGGCTAATGTTATTTTTTTTTAAATCAGTTAGAAATAAAAAAACGAAAATGCACAATTATTTATTTTTTAAGTTAAATGTGTACATTTATATTTAGTAAAATACATAGAGCCTTATGGGGAAATAATATTTTAAAGCCCATTTCCTAACAATCACAAAATGTGACATTCTTCTTGCACCTAGCTACAAATATTTATTGATACATATAAAAACGGTTAATACAAAATATTGAGCAAATAATATACCTATACAATGTATAGTATACATACATATTTTTTTATATTTTTCAAGTTTCAACTGTAATAATAATTAGTAAATAAGACATTTTTTTCATAAAATACACTATTTTCGTAAGTAAATAATTTAATTTACTACCGCTATCTATTAATAACCTTACTATATTATCACAGAATAAGATATTATTAAGTTTATAAGATTATTATTTTTGTCTAACTGAGGTGACACTCGTTAAAAACAATGGTTTTGTTATAATTACAACTTTGGCGGTTCGTGTTATTACCCGAGCTGCCACATGTCCACGCCACCTTCGATAATATTTATGATTAAAATATTGAAGTTACTGAACTGATGTTACCAACAATTAACGAATCGTTAAGTTAGCCCACGGATGTTGTAAATAATAATAATATAACCTTTAATTAGTGAAAAACAATTATTTAGATAATTTTGTTTTTACTTATTTCTCTTTAGTGTCAATTTAATAATATTTTGTATACTTAGATTTTTCATCATTGTTTTCGTATACAACGTATTTCATAGGTCTGCACACTAAAAAACCTATTTAATTGTTCAGTATGGCAAAAAAGATCTATAAATTGAATATATTGCAATTTTTAGTTTGAAGAAAAAAAAAAGTTACGTAACCCATAATTCATACAATTCTAATTTTGATTGGTCGCTGGTTTTTTTAATACACTACTAGCTTAAAAATTGTATTTTATAGCCCAACATTTTTATAGTTGCCTAAATATTAAAGTTTTATTTTTCTCATTCTTTTGTGTATATTTTATGTTTATTATCAGTCAGAACTAAGAATACAACTACTTTATTTATAAAACTTGTGACAAAACAACTGATTAATTATAAATTTTCTACTTTGCGATTTTTCATGACTTTTTTAAAAAATCTCTAATTATTCCCTTATTTAAAAATAACAATGCAAAGTTATCTAATAATTGTAGACCTATTTCTTTGATGTTAACAATTAGTAAACTTTTTGAAAAATGTATAAAAACTAGATAAGTTATTTTTTTAGATTTTTAAAATTTTTTTAGTAACAATCAGTTTTCTTTTATAAAGGGATTATTTACTAAACATACCATGTTTAATGTCACATGCTATATTAATGAGAATATAAATAATACAAATAAGGCTTTAGGATTGTTCATTGACTTAAAAAAAGCTTTAGATTCTATCGATCAAAAAAAAAAAAACTGGAGTTTTGTGGTTCTTGAGGTACTCCATTACAACTATCTGAATCGTATTTTTTTATTAGAACTCAAATGGTTAAAATAGAAAATTGTGACTACTTTTTGTGTCTCCCTAGGGACAGTATTAGGTCCAATTTTATTTTTTGTATATTTAAATGGATAATTAAATTTTAACATTAAAGATAAAATTATCTGTTTGCTGATGATACTTATTTCATGATTATTCAATAGTTTTTATGACAATGCAAAATATGTAGGTTAATTATCAGTTAAAAATTGGTTGGATAATAACTCTTTACAATAAAACAATGAAAAATTCGGCTATCTTCATTTGAGTATTAATGATTTAATTTAAGACATTATTAGGTATAACATTTTGTTAGTTGATTCATCAGCTAATAATAATAATAACAAGTTTCTTTTTAAAAAAAAGCCAAATTCATAAAATATTTAGGCGTTTTTATTAGTTATCATCTAAAATGGAATATTTATGTCACATTAACAACGCAATTCGTACATTTTTTTTGTAGTTTGAGTATTTTAAGAAATATCCTTTCCTCAAAAATTCAGTCTCTTATTACTTATGTTTTATCCTTCTGGGAAGATGCCTTACAATAAACATACTAGTAAATTAAACAGAACTATAATTTTCTTTTAAAATTCATTTTTTTCAAACCAAGGTTATATCTAAATAATAATATTTGCAAAGACCATAGTCTTAATAACTTAAATGCACTGTACTATAAATATGTTAGTTTATTTATGTTTAAGTATAATGATATTATCGATTCTGTAATGCATAATCTTAATACAAGGTTTAAAAACTGAATTGGTTTTATTATTTCAAAAATGTAGACACATTTTAATAGTTTTTATATTTTATTTGTATTTTGTAAAATGTATGTCTTTTTTTAAAAAAGAATTTTGGTAAACAAATTGATACACAAAAAAAATATATGAATCACATGCATAGTACATTTACTAAACAATACAAAAAATATTTTTGCTGTAGGTACAAGGTAATAATAATTCGTAATACCTACTTTATTATCTTGTAAAACGCGAAAACGGGGAAAATAATTCGTACTTATGCTGAAACAATGATAAATCAAACATTCTTATAAACGCGCTAATACAATATCATGTAAAACAATGATACCAGATATCTGCGATGGTGGTAGCCGAGCGAATATAATACTGAAACAATGCGATATAATATTATTTGCCTACTAAATACTTTAAAACTCCTAAAAAATAATGCTTTAACTTTAATTAATAATTAATATTTATAATCAATTTCGAATCTGTTAATTAGTAATTGATTAATATAACATTTTAAAATCACTTATATTTATTAATCGTAATTATTTCATTATATACAATTTTTTTATATTAATGAAGTTATAGAAATTAACTATATTTTATGTAATCTTGTAATTTTTCAATAGTCTTTTATGTATTTTCTGTTGTTTATATTTAATGTTAAAGGACGTTTTGTCCGTTGAATTTATAATAAATAAATACACAAGCAATTGGCTGTACACAACTCGTATAAAAGGGTTGATATCTAATAATCCTTTTATACTGTTACCCTTAAATCTTAATATATTAAAGTAGACTTACTCAGAAAATTTTCGTTCAAATTTCGATTACATTTCTAGACAAATTATCTGACTCATAATTTGTATTAAAATATGTAGTTTCTTTTGAAAAACCAAAATTGGTGTCACCACAAGATACTCTTTAATTTTTATGAACAATTTTAAGTATTCGAAAATATCGGCTTTAACTACACTTGAAAATTCCAAAAATAAAAATTTGAATATATGCAAAATTTTAATAAAAAAATGAAATGAGCACGCTTAGTGAATCACTCTATATATGAGTTTTACAATGATGTTTATTTTTTTATTTATTTTTTCTGTGAGCAACTTTTCTACCAGAAATGTTGTTCCAATATTCAAGTATAACACTTTTTCTAAAAGGAAATCTGACTGGGGTGGTAATTTAGAAAAGACATTTTTTGCTTTTTTGAGGAGTTTCATAATAAATGGGAAAAACCAGAAAAAACGTAGGCAAAACGGGAAAATTTATGAAATTCCGTACTTTTTTTAAATCGTAAATAATACGGCATTTCAAAACATGTGTAATCGAACTCCGCTCAGAATCGTTTTTCATTAGCAATGATCGTTGCAATATACCTTGTTGCGTACAGATTAAATTTCCCGTTTTGTTGAATATCGTAAAAATCATAGCATTTTACGTAGGTACTATATTGAGATTTTTGTTGATTACACTTTTTTGCTATATAAAAATGCCAACAAATTCTCGACGAAAAACCATGAAAAATTGTAATTTATTTAATACTCACAACTTATTACAAAATTATTTATTGTTGTGTATATATATATATATATGCCTATAATAGTGATCTACCCGTGATCATTACATAAACCCGTAGGTCCTTATCTTATGTGAGGAGCGTAGTGACAACTGACAATGAATCAAACAACCGTAATGCAATTTTTTTTTTTGTATGTAGTTAGTACAAAATGTATAACTACCTATAATTTTATTTATAAAAACAAATCATCAAACATTATTTAATTATCTACTATATAAAATGTATGTATGTAGTGTAAACTTCTTTAGGTATGCATTTGTCCTTGTCTGTGTCTGTCCAAATGCTTTGTATCTCATACCGTTGCGGATTTTGAAATGCGGTTATTTTAAGCGATTAGGTACCTTTAAGTTAGGCTCTAAACTCTACAGAATGGCTATCATAAGACTTTTGCCAAAACCGCACCAAATCAAGGGCACACAATCAGAATAAATAATCTGTTTACAATAATAATAATAATAATAATAATAATAACCCCTAACCTGTCTGGAGAAATCGAAATCATTCTCAATGAATTAAAAGTTATACGATTAATACTTAGTGCAACGTATAAAAATGCTTGATAATAAAATATAGTGAATTTAAACATATTATTATAACACAGGGTCTAAAATTATGGGAAATAACACACACAGTAGCAAATACGGAATGTGCGGTTAATGTTATAGTGTACAATTTATTGTGAATAGTGTAAAATTTTAATATATTTAAAAAAAAAAAAGTATATTATATTGATAACATGTTTTTAGATTCTAAGTGTAGCGAAAAATGTATTGGTGTTACAAAAATATTTATTTTTTTTTCTTCTCCTTTTTTTAACTGTGTACAAAAATTCTACCAGAAATTTTGCTCTGATGCATACGATGTAGAATTTTTTCTGAAAGGAGATTTTCTTGGGGTAGTTTTTTAATGAATTTTCGATTTTCTTAGAAGTTTTCTCATTAAATGTTAATTTTGGGAGAAAGTTTCGATCTTCCTAAGAGTTTTCACAGCAATTGTGAAAAATCGGAAAAACTTAGGAAAAATAGGAGAATTTTTACATTAAACAAATATTATTGAAGAAAATATGTAATATTTTAACTATTTGACAATAATATAACTTATACATTGTTGACAAAACATCAATATTATCTGAACATAGCAAAGAATTTTCTTTTCTATAGCAATGTTTTATCGTTATTTATAGATGTTTATGTTTATTGTTCAATGGTGATCCATTTAAGTGGGTATACTCATTATCTCGAAAAGTAGTAACTTATCTCAGGATTTGTTTTCTACATTCAAGAATATTTAAGAAACAAGCAGCTCTCCAATTATATATTTTTTATCATCATTATTTTTGGAAGTATAACCACTACCTACTTTTTATTTTAAAATGGCAAACTATATTAAAAATCCATTAATGGAGTATTAGTTAAAATAAATTATGGTTTTGACATTTTTGATTTCCGTAAAGCCGTTGATGAGATATTTCACTGTTAAGTTTGGGTTGGAGGAGAATAGTGGTGCATT
Source organism: Cinara cedri (assembly GCA_902439185.1). NCBI lineage: Eukaryota > Metazoa > Arthropoda > Insecta > Hemiptera > Aphididae > Cinara > Cinara cedri. Next base: position 247,382 of record CABPRJ010000011.1, on the reverse strand, counting down.
ATTAATATATGATAATGAGTGTACCCACATAAATGGATCACCTGGTATACTAAATTAACAATCAATTGGTTGAACTTTGGAAAATATTATCTATTCGTTTTAAATNAAATTGTTTCACTCGAAACACTTAGAATCGAAGAAATAAGAAATATTTCAAAATTAAAATTTCGTGAAATGTTCAATATTTAAACACTGACGACACGATACAGTGCAATAGTCTTTATTTGGAAAACTTCAAAAATAAAAACATCATGCAATTGATTAAATATAAAACGTTTACATTTTTTACATAATAATAAACGAATATTGAATTACAATGTGTTGACTTTTTCAGGTTATATATATAGAATTAACCTAATATAGCCATTATTAAAATCAGATACTCGGAAATCGTCTCGGCATTTCGAAACACTGCAGTGTGTAATACGAGTAGACACTAGAGCGAGCGATCAGTAGTCGTTTCTCGAAACCTTTCGACTAAACTCAGAAGGCTTGAATCAAATTCTCTCGTGTATTCACTTTTCAAAACTGTCTGGTATATATATCAGATTCGAATCTATAATAAATATTGTTTTCTTAACAGTGTCCTACAAAGTTAATAGAACTATAATATTTATTATATAAAAATGGGATCGGACCGAATTAAATATTTAAGACAATTTTTTTACCGGATTAATAGACTAATTCCTAAAATATATTTTTCAACCCGGACACAATTAAACTAAGCAGACAAATGTTTTAAAAGCCCGGATCAATATTATTAACACGTCACACGCCGTTCCACCACACAAATGATACTTCACTACTGTTTTTCAACCGAAATTTAAAAGTGGAATATCTCGTTAACTGATTGACAGAAATCAAAATTTCAATATTGAATTTTTTTTTTTTAACTAATACTTCATCTATTCATGAATATTTTAATATTGGTTGTTATTTGAATATCAAAAGTAGGAAGTGATTTTACTCTCAAAAATAAGGATGACAAAAAATAATATAAGCATAAAATTGTAGAGCTGCTTGGTTCTTAAATGTCCTTGAAAACAAATTCCGGAAAATGTCAATACTTTCCCAAATAATGAGTGTACCCATTTAAATAAATCTTTAAGTTTTTTGCTATATCCTACCTTGCCAACTTTCCTCCTACAACAGTGGCTGCACCCGTCCTCATTATTTATAGGACAGAATTTTTTTATTATTATTTTAAACATTTTATATTTAGCATTGGCTGTTGTTTGTTCGTAAGATGATCTAGAAGCGCTGTCCCGTACCACGATAGGCGTACTGATGTCATTCGATGACACTTATCATTCGAATACACCCATTGCGAACATGCAAGAAACGACATACGAACATGGAATAATCGCAGTGGTGGGAATTTGTCAATGGTGGAAAAAGGACGGAAATATTATTCAACCATGAATTCTGGGATAACCGTAATGCTCCTCATCTTTAAAATAGTTCACCGTTTACCGTCTGCGGCCATAATCTTATAAAAAAAGTAATTAATTTGGGCCTAAAGTGTTATTATAAAATGTTTTTTATATTTATATGTCAAGTGGTGTTATGAACATTGTTGATGTACTTGATATTTTAAGATTATGTTTATCTACCGAATATCTTTGTCCGAATTTCAAATATAGCTTTATTCTGAAACATAATTTTGTCTAGTTATTTGTGAGAAAGCCGTTTGATTTTCCGTATTTTTTTCCTAATATATGAAAAACCGTGAAATTACGTAAGAAACACGGCAAAATGTATGGAATTTGGTTATGTTATTTGTTGTTATTTGGTTAAACATTATTGTAGATACTTGTGGTTTTCATACCTAATATTTGCCTTTATTAGAGGTAGTAACATTTGTAAAACATTCTTACTAATTTTACATTATTTATTTGATATTTGCGTGTTTTTATATGTATTTTTATTTAAAAAAATGCTTGAAAATTTAACAAAATGCATAGCATAAGTTGCACTTAGTGGTCTAAAAAACGAATTTTTAGTTAAAGTTTAATGCATTAGTTTTTTTTTCATAAGCGTGTTTTAAAATGAAATTGTGTCGAATATCGTATAACGGTATTTCAAAATATATCTTCCCGAATTTCGCTCCCAATCTTTTTTCGTTAGGAATGATTTATCGTTGCGTGCAGATATAAACTAAATAATTCAATGTATCCCACCTTCCAAATTTTCCACCTAAAACAGTGGCTGCACGTTTTAGCTTGTTACTTTTAACTTACATATTTTGTAATGCGTTCGTTGAATATTTTGTTTTCAGTTTTTGTAATTATAAAGTTTATTAATAGCATATATAAACGTATTAAATGTTTGTACATATTCACAATTTATTATTTTTTTTGCCAATAGTTTTTGTCATCCAACATTTTTAATAACGGTCTTAATTTTAGCCACCACAAATCTTCTATAAATCTGTTAATTGGTAAAATTTATTTAAGAAACGACATCTCCAATTAGATGGATATATAGATAGGCAGTGGCGTAACTAGGTGAAGGGTTGAGGCTTGTCATCCTTCTGTTATATGGTTGTGAGTTTTTACGAATTTCAATTATTACATAATTGTATGGTTTACATACCAATTTGAAACATAATGTTGTGACATAGTGTATAAATAAGTGATAGCTACGATGCATTTTCGGTTATAGCTACAAGTATAATAATAATAATAATAATAATAATAATAATAATTATAAAATAATATTATTATGTTATTAATTGAATGGTCTATGGTAATAACTTATTACAAACATGTTCAGACGTTTGGTTTTATTTAAATCAATAGACATATCAGAATGACTAGATAACCAGAATCAATTATTTAAGAAACACTATAGGACAGCAGAAACTTAATGGAATGGCCACTTTAAACATATATAATATAGACATTGAAGTTAAACAAGATTCAGTGCTTGATGAAAAGCGAGGCGCTCTACTCGAAGAACTAATCTTAGACTGTAAATTATCATTATCATCATTATCATACTATAACATGTGATTAAAGTACATTAAAATACAAAATTAATATGAATCTAAATTTGTTTCCATTATGTGCTGTCTATGAATGAAAGTTAGACAATTTAAAGATTTTACTCACCACCTAACTTAATCTTACACCCCGCCAAACACCATCAGAAGTTTAATTTTTTCAAATTTATAAATCTCCCCCCGAAAATAAATCCTGGTTGCGCCACTGTTGATAGATACGTACGTTTCATTTTCAAGTGGTTTGAGATCTTCTAGGTTTGTGAATTTGTAATCATTTTTAATTAAACCCAAAAGTACAGCTGAACTTGGTGATTTCACCATACTTGGACATTGATTCTGAATATTTTGTATCCATTCTACTGCCATTTGTCCTTCTTTTAAAGCAAACGATCTATCAAATGGACTAGGAACTCCTCCAGTTGCAATACTACCTATGTTCGTAATATTATACAAATTACTTCAATCAAATAATATATTTAAATAGTTAAATAGTTATCTATTAATTATTATTATTATTTATAAATCTTTTTATAGTTTTAATAATTACTTTAGTTTTAATGTAGGTAAAATTTTTTTTTAAAATGATATAACTTAATTAGGTACTATTTTATAAATACGAGTACATACCTAAAATAGATGCTCTTGTAGTAAATAAATCTTTACCTTCTTCAGTAAATAATTTTTTTATAAAACCAGTTGTATAATTTTCATTTGCTTTTTCAGATCTAGAAATACAAAATAAACTTAATTGTTTAGTTTCTAAATTTGTTAAAAATGTACATTGCAAATTTGATTGTTGTCTATACAGAATGTTTTCATTTTAAACTATAATTTATACATTATTTAATCAAAAATTAAAAATGTGTATAATATAAAATACTTGTATAATTTTAATTGGTAGCACAAAAAATAAATATATTATAAATAAATTATTCAAATATTTTGACCTTAATACAAGTCCTCTGGTAATTTGTTTAGTCTCAAATTTTTCAGCCATTCTATAGAGACATTCCATTAAATCGATGAAATTAAACTCTTCCTCGTGAATATACGATGCATCTGCACCGCACGCCAAAGCTTTCAATTTTAATAAATAATGTAAAACAATTAAATTTTATTTTTTCTTAAAATAGTATTACTCATAGAATATTAGTTATTAGTGCTCTATAGCCTGAATACGAGTAAATATTATAATAATCCTTAATAATAAATTAGTCACTAAATTACCTGTCATAGATGTTAAATATCCACAGAGGCCACCTAATATTTCAACTACAAATACTCGTGGACGATGACCTTCCGCTGATTGTCTTATAATATCGCATAGCTATAAGAAAAAAAAAATTAAATATAATTTTTTTCAATTTTTATAAATCATTTTATTTCTTGTCTCTATGTAATTAAATGAAATTAAACATAAAGCGATCATTTCTTTTTTTTTATCAACGAAAATATAATAATATACGAAGGGCTAACGGGAAAATTAGAATAGTTTTAGGTTCATTTTTTCAATTTTGAGATAACATACTACAATTCGATGGCGCTATTTGAAATAATTATTATTGATTGTTGAGTACTATTCAGTGAAACAAAAAGCTTAAATTGGATAATATTAAAAATAAACTATTGGATGTATTGTTTCAACAATGATGTACCTAGTTTATGCAGTTGTAGATGAGTTTGGTTCAGCTGAACAATTTTCAAAAATGGATTACTACCTACTTATATTATCTTGCGGCAGCTGCGTTACCCCAGTACCATCAATGTAAATATTGAGGCTCCTTGAGGCCTGTGCCTTTCGTATATTACCTACTATTACCGATGTATCTAGGTATAATAGAATATAAATAGGTACACAACTTTAATTTAATTTTCCATCAGAACTTAGTTGAAATTAACAGTTTTAAATAGAAGTTTCATTTTATGTTCAAATATAAATTTAGAAATTTAAACATAAAACTGAAATGAAACTACTGCAATTTTAACGATTAGTATTAGTATTAGTCTAGTTTTTAGCATGAAAAATAATTATTAATCGTTACCTTTACTACTTGATTAAGAGCCGTATCTGCTCCTAATGAAAAATCTGTTCCTGGAACGTTGTTACTATACGTTACCGGAACCACAATAATCGGTATACAAAATTCTTCATATTTTTTCCGAAAATCATTCATTATTATGCCGGTCTTCAGGGCCTGTTTATATGATTAGCACTCATTGTCATATAAAAATTAAACCGTAAGAGTTTAATGCTCGATTTAGACAAATGTCTACTATTAATATGTAAGAATTACTTCTAATCCTCCAGATATTACGCATGCATTGATATTTAAGTTTTTCATTTGCTGGGCCATTTGCTCTAACATTTGTGTATCCGGAATTGTTCTTGTTATACCCAATTTGACACCTCCTTTATTTAGCCAACCAATAACATTGGCCCAGAAGAGTTCAATTACCTATATTCCGAAAAAAAAATGTTTGTACAGATATTTGTAAATAACTCTAAGTAATTTTAGTACTTAGTGTATTGCCTTTTTTAAAAAAATAATTAGTCACTAAAATTTTACTTCGCCTTGTATAAATCCTTCAATTCCAAATTTTGCGGCAAGAACCCGATTGTTAGATGCTATGGTTGCCCTGACAATGGAATATGTCAATGCGTTAATACCATTACTTGAACCTCCGATATTCAATATTAAAGTTATTTTACCCTATAATATACGATGATTTTTAGTACAACTTAATGTACATACGTATAACAAACATAAATACAAACGTCTATATTTGAAATAATCTCTTTGTTCATCATGTGTTTGTATGTTTCTAGATTTTGCAAGAAATTACTGAAAATGGATAAAGTTAAATGAAATAGATTAAGTTATTTATTTGAAGTGGTTATTTATTGTATAGTTGATTTTTTTTTAATCATGAATCTGTAATTTTAAGTGAATTTGATTTCTGTTTTTTTTTTTTTTTCTTTAATCATTGTGAAATCAGTTAAGCTTTATTTTAAAACGGTGTTTAATATTTCATCCCTATTCCATACACCTAAAATAAGTATAAATTTTTATTTTTCAAATATAAACTCACCTTTCTAAACACAGATTCAAATAGAGAATATAGTTTTAAACATTTTAATATACACAATATTAATATCAAATTCACTTTTATGAGTTATAAGTTTACAATCGTTAATATTTAGACCGGAAGAGAATGGAAGGGTAATAAATTACATAATTTTTTTAGATTCTGAGCAGAGCAAAGAAGTTTATAGTTTTACAATAGGGTGTTTATATTTTTTTTATTTGTGAACAATTTTTCTACTAGTAGAAGAAGAACTATTCTAATTTAGAATCGTTTTTTCGTTAGCAACGGTTTATCATTGCTTACAGGTATACATTAAGTTACCCATAACAGTGGCTGTACCTGTTCCCATTATCCTAGGACAGCTTTTTAAATGATTAATTGATAACTCTTCCCTGCTCTTCCGGGGTTTAAACGTTAAACGATCATAACTCATAAACGGTAAATCTGATATTAGTGTTATGCACATACAAATGTCTAGAAAATATTCTCTATTCCAATCAGTATTCAAAAGGTGCGTTAAAATTTTAAAACCAAAATTATATACTTATGTGATAGTGGTGTATATGGAGGTCACTTTTCTTCATACAGTAGATGTACAGAATTATTTGAATGGTTCGGAAATTATCTAGACTATGGCAGCATGTATGGAAGCCACTTGTAAAACTACTACAAATAGGCAGAAATATTTTTTTCAGGATAGCATTTATTAAGCATGCTTTTATCATTTTACTACTTATTTTTAACATTTTTGTTCAATGAACATTAGAAGAACATCAAAATCTAGTCATGTAGATGGTGGTGGCTAAAATAGATGCCACTAAACTATAAAGTGCTATAAATACAAACTATAAAGATTATTTTTTGGATTAAGAACTATTATTTAATTTTGCCATGCTATATGTACATGTAGAAGTATCAATAATATATAACCAAATTTAATATTATTATAATTTAATACTTGAAGAATACCCAACTCATCACAAAAATATACAACACAAGTCAATGTATATAATAATAATAATATGTGTAATATATTATAATCGTAATAATTAAATTTGTATGAATTAACATAAAAATAATTTAAAATTGTATATTATAATACTTCAGTATTATAAAAATACATTGTATGTCCTACAACCCACAACTTCTTAATAACTTATTTATACACCTCATATAATCACAGTAAACTATAATGTATTATAATAATATTATGTATGTACGTACGGGCCTCGGAGTTTCAATGCTCTATCGAAATCTTTTTTACTAATTGCTTCTGCAACTTCAGACGTATTTTTAACGCATTCCACTAACGACGAAGTAACAATTACATTAGCCTTTAAACACACGACTTTTGGTTCGGATTCGTGTGTGGCTTCTAACAACGATAACACAGCATGAGCACCCATGCGTGAAGCCTAATATAATAGTATCGATAGTATACCATTAGATTATATTACCCGCAAGCAGTAATGCTCTGTTTACTAGAGTCGAATTTTCCCCACTTATTTTATTAAATTTAAGTTGAAACCCCTAGAGGCCTATAGAAGGTACATCCTTGATATAAATTCTATGCATGTACAAAATGGCATTTTTCTGCTTTCATTTGGGGAGTCTGTAGAGGTGTATGAAGCTAAAAAATACTCTTCATCCACATCAATACGGTTAAATTTATATTCACTCAAATTTAATCCCACATTTATGACTTCAATTTGCCAACAAAACGACTCCAGAATTTGAGTTCATAAGTCATTTGGTCCAGAGGGAGTCACTAGAAATTTTCAAAAGTACCGGGAAAAATAAATATTATAACAGTTCAATAGTCTCCATTTTCAGGGAAAATTCGACAAAAACTCATAAAAGAGTTGATCTATAATATTCGATTTACCAAAACTCTGTCAAAAGCCGAAGGAGAACCACCTCTCTGCACGTGCCCTAGAACCGTGATTCTAGCATCCTGTTGTAATTGGTCCACTAAAACTTTTTTAACCATTTCCGATGAAATAACTTCACCGTTGTCGCTGACCGCCCCTTCAGAAACAATTATTATATTAAGCCGTTTACCATATTTTCTTGCCTGAAAAATATATGATACATTATAATATTATAACACCATCTAACCAAAATGGCTTAATATATTATACACACCGTGAGTGTGTTTAACGTAAAAACCTCGTATCGATAATCTGTTAATCTCGAAAAGAGTTTAAATAACTGATAAATGTTATGATTACAAAATATCTTTGAGTGTGGCAATGTTCATAATTTCAGGAATGTCATTTAAATTGCCTATACTATACTCCTTATGATTGTTTGGTAGGTTATATTGATTTCTTATGAATAAATTCAAATGTTTTCATTATTGTTGCTTTCCATTATTAATACAGTCGATTATATATCCGTTAGAAAAATATTACGGAAAAATGATAATTTTTTGTTTATATAATATAACTATTATCTACGTTATTGGGGACAGATTGTTAACATTTTAACGTTATTTTTTGAAATATAGTTTTGTATTTTAGGTGGCCTATTTTGAAATTAAACGGAAACCGTTTTAAACCGAGAATATAATCAATTTTCGAAAATTTTAATTATTTTTAATTTAAAATACGGTCTTTGATTAAACAGGATCATCAAATAATATTTTATACAAATGACAGTTACGTACCCTCAATACATTTTCACATAATTGTTCTGGCCAATTCGATTTCTGTGGCCATTCTCTGATAAACAAGTAATCAGCTTCGCACATTAAGGCACTTTTTATAGCTAAATATCTAGAAAATAAATATAAAATAACATAAATTATAAGACAATTAATTATTATTGATTTAATATAAACATGGTTTTGCATTTTGTGTACATAAATCGTACATACTATATTAAGTGTTTATTTAAAAAATGTTTACCCGCAATTTCGGCCCATTATTTCCATTATAAAGGTTCTTTGGTGAGAAGACGCTGTGCTTACAATCGAATCGATTGCTTCGAGTATACGGTGTAGAGCTGAGTCTGCTCCAACTGTCATGTCTGTGCCACTGAAATCATTATCGATTGATCCCACAATACCAACCAAGTTTAAATGATTCACTGTTTTTATATTCGCTTGGTTTATTTCCCCTAAGAGATGCATAGATTTTACTATACTATTTTAATTCCGGAATTACAAGAAAAATAGGTAGATATAGTAAACACTATTATGTACCTTTTTTCAAGAGTTCATCAATATAGCTTTGCCATTCCTCGCGAAAAAGGTTAGCTCCCGTTAGAGACCCGTCACCACCAATGACCACCAAGTTTGAGATACCAAGTGTTACCATATTTTTGGTCGCTTTCAGTCTTCCTTCTCTAGTCATGAACTCCATACATCTCTTGGTTCCAATGATTGTCCCGCCCTATGCTCAAATGATTTTGTAATGCATTTTATTTATCTAATTATATACTTAACTGTAAAATTAGTTTATAGAAAGAATATAATTTACCACACTTAGAATGGAAGATACATCATGCCAATTAGCTTTAACTATATAATTTTCACCTACGATAAGTCCATAGTATCCTTCTTTAACCAAGTAAACGGTCATACCGAGTTGAATTGCTATTCTAACAACAGCTCTTATGGAAGCATTCATTCCTAATAAAAGAACATCTAATTATTCAACTATAATATATTTATTTATATAAGTGGTATACGTACATATTTCTGGAATAGTATACAAATGTTAAATTTTAAAACTGAATATATTAAAATATTTTATTCTGTATTACCGAGGGTAGTCATTTTTAAAATTTGTATAAGACACACATTTATAATGAAAATCAAGCTAAGAGTGTATTAGGGAGCGAGAGGGCGAAGGAGATCGTCCCCATCGCGCCTTCCTCCCTTGAATCTGTCTTTGCTATTATCTTAATATATTTTTTTTAAATTTTTATTAGATAAACGTCATACAGTTTTTTTAACAGGGTATAAAGTATAATATAATATATATGTTACCTTGTGAATCACCTCCGCTGGTTAAAACCGCCAATTTAGTATTTTCATTTTTCTCACGTGGGTATTTTTCTAAAATGGCTTTCAAATTGTAAACCATCTTGAAAAACTGTAGTAATGGACAAATACGATATTATTTACTTATTCTTTTCTTTTTTGTTCCTGATAGTATTCAATTATTGAAATGTTGTAATTTATTTATTTGGTAAAAAGGGTAACTATAAAATATTAATAAAAATGTTATTTAATTTTATTATCTAATAAATATAGGTGGCCACGATATTATTCCATAATAATTTTAATTTTTAAATTTTCGTTTCAAAAATACCAAAAACCCCTTGTCAGCTACTTTTTAAGCATTGAATTTCAAGATAACAATAGATAATGGTTTTCCTGTTATTTTGAATGCTAGGTGTGCAAAGTTTCATCAAGTTCGAAACACAATTGAAGTATATTTACGTAGCAGACAAAAAAATAATTTCGATTGTACTTATATTATATTATGATTTGTCTGCATTTATATAACCCCTAATGGTACAATAATTGCAATCGTTGATTTAATTTTAGTGCCTATACTCATGTATATTTGAATTTCGAAAAATAAACATTTTCAATTATTGAATGAATTTTTGAAAAAACTTTAATGAATTTGCATAAAAATGAACTATGTAATGTTAAGTTTATTATGCTACTGGAAACTTAACTATTCCTACGTTAAGTTAATTAACTAACGATAATAATAATAAAAGAAAATAAAATAAATAAAAACAACATTTTTCACTCATTAGTCAAGTTCCGAGTTTAACTTTATATAACTATATGTAATGCTTATATCGTTGTCGGAATACAATAAGAATAGGTTTTATAGTTAAAATCGGTAAGTAATACAGCCGACACTCACGAGACCATAAAAAATGTCTATTGAGAAGTGTCCGCCACTGGGAAAAATGTATGAAAATAAAAATGTAAGTTTTACTGATTTTAAAAAAAAAAACATTTTATTTAAATTAGTATGACACTAAAGGTAGATACGGAAGTTGGATATTTGTGTAATGTTAATTTTCGTCATTATCTATCGTTAGTTTAGGTTTGTATTTATTGATTGTACATAATCGTATCCATTAAATCATGAAGATAAATGTCTTAATCGGAAATACATAAATATAGCATATATGATGTGTACATAATATTATGTACAATAATACGAGTAGGTTTTTGTTTCTCGGTATAGCTGCCCGTTATTTAGAGGTATTAAAGCTCTCAGGACTACCTAATAAAATTGTCCGCATCCGTTTGTTAAGAGGTGTCCGCTATTCAGAGGAGCGCTACTCAATAATCCCTGCAACGGGGCTGTGCCGGGGCCGGAAAATTGTTTCGTTATTGAGAGGCGTCCGCTGATTAGAGGTGCCCGTTAATGGAGGTTTCACTGTGTTTGAAATAAAGACTGTCAGTCCTCGGACCCGCAGATGGATAAAAGCGCAGCGCTCCAATTCGACATTTTACGCGGGGGAAAAAAATACGTGTTAAAATACCACCCCGCAGTTATATTTCACTATTGCGACCGTTTTCTCTGTACACGTGTGCCTGCGTCGATTGTTGACTTGTCTTCTGTATTATGTATAGTGTATTATGCATGATATATAATACCTAATATTCTTCAATAGCGCCAGAAATTATATTGTATAGGTATTATTTCCCGGAAAGCCTGCATGCGGTATCATAAACCTAGTTCAAAGACCACCAAAGAAAAAAAAAATTGCAGACTTCGATTCTGCCGCCGCAGAGTTCGAGTTTTGTCTGAAAGTATTTGTGAACATTTATTTTATTTTGAATACCGGTGATATAATAATAATAATAAATATAATGTATCAAAATAAAAAAAAAATAATAATAATAAATAAATAAACAGACGCCCCCACGTATAAAAGAATCACGTTTGACTCTGTTCTCTCTCACATTTCCTGGACATTTCGTTACAAGTATGGCGATTTATTACATTATTATCAAGTATTATACTCGAGTTACCTACCTGTACAATGTGTTGACCCGTGCGGGACAATATCGTTATGGCGTCCGAATTTAGGTACTTTTCGTACACGGAATGTCCTTCCACAATGTTTTCTATAGATGTTGACCGTATTAATGTTTAAAAAAATTTGATTTTTTCTAAAAAATCGGATTTTATGTCAAGGGAGTATAGATTTAGAGAAAAATTAAATTTTTACAATCGCCGATTTTTAATAGATATTATTCGAAACATTTTATTCTTTCAAATACATACAATGCATGTATGTATGCACAGTGGTGTAGTCGTAAATATTGTTTTGGATATACACCTATATTCTGAAATAAATGATACGTGCAAGGGGGCTTTGCCTCTCCCCCACAGTGCCGTAGACAGGAATGTTTTACGGGAGGAGGGTTATCACATCAATACTTACACATTATAGTTATTAGCTTAAAAAATAACACATACGTAATAATACATTCATATACTTTCCATGTTGCAGGAAGGGAGGTTGAATCACTAACCCCTCTTCGTGTCTACGGCTCTGTCCCGCCGTACAACGATTAATTTAGATTTATCTATTATTGTATATTTATTCAAATAAATGTATCTAGATTTCAAAGATCCTTTTTATTAAACTAAATTTAATAAATTGTGTACGCTCGTATTACCATCAGTACCTAATTTATTAAACCATATTGATTGTGTAATAGGTTACTAGTAAAATATATACATAAGTATACTAAACGTTGTCGCACAAACATGTCCATATATACTTCTTACGACCTACGTAGTATTCAATGTTTATAGTTCATTAATGACTTCTGAATTCTGATGATAAATAGATAAGCCTTCCGAAAATCGTCAAGTTACGACGTTTCGGAGGTTTTAAGTTTTCCTATACCCTTAAAATTGTATAGTTACCGCCGAAGACGCGTAATATAATAACGGCGACACCCCAGTTCTCTCGGAGTGATGAGACCAACAATTTAAAAAATTAGAAATGTTCAAATTATATACATTATGGTTATCATCCAACGGGTTGCGATCGTATACCCGCGTATTTGTATTACTTTTTTTCCTATACGCATTTCAGAATTGCAGTGTTTTGGGTATACGCCGTATACCCGCGTATACCCGCCACTACACCATTGTGTATGTATACATGTATGCATGTATGTATGCCATTTGTATCCGATAGTCTTTTAGTAATAGACGTTTCAATCTCGAGGGTAGAGACGTAGAAAAGTTATATTCAATAGATTACTACGCGATAAGAAATCACAATCGTTAAAAAGGTAAAAAAATCTGTCAACTGATAAATAATTTTAAAAGGAAGCGGATTTCCATTTCATTCCGTATAGCTCTTAACTATTGCATAATATTCATTGTGTTAAACATTGAAAATGTCAGCATTTAAAGCAGTTGTTATTAGGACATTGTTGATTGGATATGAACGTGTGATGGTATGGTAGGTACATTAAAATATTTAGAATATTATTATCTATTGTGAAACGGCTATTTTTAAAATGTCGAAAAGTGAACGAATAAAGTTATTTTTCGTCAGCGACTCAAGGGGTGAAAATAAAAAATTTAATTTTTCTTTGCAGGCATGTTCCCCTACAGACATAACACCCGATTGAAAAAAAAAAAAAAAAAAACCAATAATATGTAATACAAAAGCGCAAATTCCAGCGTAGACGTCATTGACATCCGGAAAATATTGTAGGACACCGTTGTATACACAATATGTACATACTGCATTATTATTATTATGAATATTACACGGAAAATATTACGTAAAAACACTTTATCCATACAATATCGTGTAGTACGGCCGGCGAACTCGTGGGTGGCGATGATCTTCTGCAGTACACGCACACACGCACGGATAAACGTACATTACAATGTTAAATATAATATAATAAGCTCTTGTAAACAAGTGCTTGCGGTCCGCATATTCGCCAAACAAATAAATGATGTACCCAAAATCGAATAATAAATAACGAATAATAAACGCGTGCGTTTTATACAACCACTACGCTATGTCGGGCTCTCGGGTCACCCGCAATGCGAAACGCGTATTATACGGGTACGGTTATTGACTTGTCGCAATAAATCACCGTGTTTTAATAAACGTGCGTTTTTCGTCTCCGGACAACAGCTTTCGGCCTTTTTTTTTAATTCCGCCGGGCCGGATGCTAAAGAAAAGACGACGCTGCAGTTGTTATATTGATAGTATTGCGGGTATATTCAATAGGTGTACCTATTATAATAGGTGTCCACCCATATGATATTATTATAATACGCACGAACATTATTAGACTGCACGTGATGCGGGCCAGTGATATATTGCCGTGTTATAAACGCCGTTGCCGTCGCTATCCGAATACAAAAATACAAATCCCGGATTTCAGAAAAAAAAAATCACCGTAATCGTGTTTCGGGATTCGCCCGACAAAGGCCGCCGCGCGCACGTCCGTCAAACCCGGGCCCCGGGTTTCCTTATAATATAATATAATTGGTACCTGTTGTACCGCTATGTGCCGCATAAAAATATATGGTAGTACTGATATTACGGCGTAAAAAAAAAAAAAAAAAAGGAAAAAAAGCGCATTGTGTTATCGATCCGACCGTCGCGTAGTCATCGTCGCAAACGGAGAATACGCACGTTCGAATATTACAATAAATTTTACTTAAAATATACTTAAAGATTAGCCGGCGTATTTATACCTGCGTATTATATGCGACGCGGTTCGTCATTGTACCTAGGTATATTATGTAGGTGGTGCACATCTACACAAGTAACGCGATATCGGTATTATTGCTTTTTATATTTATTATTAGGTACCTATTTTTTTTTTCTTCCAAACGTCGTTCGGCGCCTATATTATTGTATACGGTCGTACGCCACCGCCTACGATGCCCGGCACTCGGATGAAATAATATAATATCGCACTCTCGTGGACCGAGACCGAAACGTAAAAACGTGAAGCGATCGTACACCTCGCATTTTAAACATTATTATATGTTTTTCGACAAACGTATGAAAAAAAAAAAAAATAGACGATTCGCACCATGAGTGCAGCCACTGTTGTTGGTGAGAGGTTGGGAAGGTAAGATATAGAAGGGAAATTAATTTGTATCTGTAAGCAACGATGAACCATTGCTTAATAAAAACGATTCTGAGCGGTGTTCAACTGATAGTGGTGTCAACAATTGTCAAAAATATGTACAGCATATTATGGTGAATAATTAAATAGGCATTATATATTTTTTGAATAATATTTGTTTAATATTGTACCGATTTTCTCATATTTTTTCCCGGTTTTTCACATTTGATGGGAAAAATTTTGGGAAAATCAAAAACTTACCTTGTTTATGTACCTTCCCAGTCAGATTTTTTTTCAGAAAATGTGCTACACATAGAAACCCGAGCAAGGTTTCTGGTAGAAAAGTTTGCACAACAAATCGAGAGGTAATTTTTAATTAAAATAGTCCGAGCGAACGATAGCTGGGTCTCTAGATAATCCTAAAATGCATTTGATGTTATTTGTTTAAGTAAAAGTGAAAAAAAAAAATGCAAAACATTTTTTTCGAAACCCGGGTTTGAACTCGTGATCCCTAGGATGACAAACTATAACCATTAAACTAAGACAAACATACATTAAGTTAGACAACACAGAGTTATTTAACATAACATATAATATCCGCATAATATCAGAGCTTTAAAATGCTATAATTTCGAAATTTAGTCCGCTCAATTTGACTTATCATCGTTTTTAAATCGGCAATATGAATGTTCGAAAAAAAAAAAAAATTGATAAATTAAAGTTGTTCCACATAATTTTTTACTCAAACCATTTTCGTTAAAATTTGATAATAAAATTCCTTTATAAAAAGAAATAATGCATTAAACTCAACTTTTTACCACAAAGTAAGACTTTTAATGAACCTCCTATTAAATTTTCAAAGATATTTGTTTAAGTCTTACAATTTTACTACAGAGTATCTACCGAATAAATATTACATACAAAACTCTTAGAATTAAAATGTCTATAAAAACCTCAAAATTGGCCAAGTTTTTTGAAAATTTCACAACGTCTAGAAAAGGCAAGTATAAGTTTTTTGTCCAAATTTTAAGTCCATAGAGTCGAAATGAATATTTTTAATTGAATTTCAACAAAAATATTAAAATTTGTATAAAAAACTTAAAAATGGCTCAAATGTTATGAAAATTTTACAACGTCCAGAAAAGACAAATATAAGTCCTCTGTCTAAATTTCAAGTCTCTATAAATATTTTTAACTGAATTACAACAAATAATAAAATTGAAAAAAATAATAAAGTATTATATTCTTGAATTTCTCGTTTTTCTTACGTTTTTTCTCACTTTTCCCTTTTATTGGGAAAACCGGGAAAATCATAAAATGACATCCTTAAAGTACCATCCCAAGAAAATTTCCTTTCAGAAAAGAGGCTACATCGCAAATATTGGATCAAGATTTCTGATAGAATTTTTGTACACAGTATATGAAAAGTAAAAAACATCTTTGTAAAACCAATGCATTATTTGCTACACTCAGAATCTAAAAAAAACCCGGACAATTCGAAATAATCACATATAAGTATAAGTAGTGGGAAAAATTCAAAATATCAACATTATGTTGAAATTTGAATTATCGATAAGTAATATTTTTATTTACGACAATGTAAAATTATGAAATCGTTACGCCGTAACTATTTGTCCGTTTATCCCTACGGTTTTTCTATTCGGTTGTCTGAAACCACCAAAAAAATAAAAAGACGGGTATACTTCGCACGTGGATGCACCCATTGTTGTGGGTAGGCAGTTGGGTAGTTTCTTATCTTCTATTGAATATTAATTGTTTTCATGCCTATTTTCTATGTATAAAAGTCACTATAACTAAGAAACTTTAAATCTGATATGAATGTATGACACATTAACATCGTGGATAAAAGTAAAAATTTAATTTTTCTTCATAATAAGTCTTTATTATAAAAGTCCCTCTCGCATAAAAACCCAGTCGAATAAAAAAATGTAAAAAAAAAAAAAAGATTAATATTGACAGAATTATTCGCACTGTAGGACACCCCATATAATATCGTAGGTATACGTCTACTCAGCAAAATGTGTAACGCGGTCACTGGCCGTAACAGGGGTAGTGCGCCACTGTCGTGGTAATTTTATAAAAATGATTAAAATATTATTGTGAACATCACTCTTCTACGGGGCTTCGGATGGAAAGCCCGGAAAACGAGCTCTGCCTGTTCTTCAAATTAAATATTGTTTTATATTTTGGAAGACACGTTAGTCTTTTTTTATTTTTATGTGTTTAAGTATGAACCCTGCTTTACAAGGTTACCTAGCGTTCTGTAGTACTTACAGGGCGAATTGACACCTATATACTCGACGACGAGCAGTAATTGTAATACAGAATTACCAAAAGCTGAGATATGGGAATTGGTGTTACAACGCGGCGGCGCGCAAGGAGTACCATTTTCTTGGCCGACCGGTCAATAAAGCCTGCTACCGAGTACTAGAGTAAAGTTGTTGATGTTAAAACATCAATAACCAAAGACCTAGTTTTGTGTTATTTTGCAGTATGCAAAGTATATAAAGTCACGTGGGAAAAATTTAACGAACAATTATAATCCAAATGTATTCGTTATATTTTTGGAAAATAGGTTATGGACGACAACTAATATGATATTTGTTCAGCAATAATAAATTTTCGAACACGTTACGCAACATATTTAGCTAATATATTGATTATTGTTATTTTAATGTCTATTAGTTTTTAAACTGTTTTAAATTATTTCAATGAAATATATATTATGTATATAATTTAATATTATTTAGGATTTTTTAAGTGATTTTCTTCTTGCTGGTATACGTAGGTATAAAAATGTTTTTTTACGACATACCTGTGCTGCAGAGCAACTATATTATTGTGTATATACAGAGGATCATCGATATGAATATTTCCAAAACACCCAAAGACAATGAATGTTTACCACGAAGATTTATGGAATTTTTTCGTGGGAAAAGTATACACGGAAATATTATGCTAATGAACCAAATACAATATAATCTAACCTGTATAGGTTTCTAGGTGATTTCTTCGGAGTTTTTTTTTGTTTATTTTTTGTTTAACGTTATTTGTCTATTAAAATGGCCTTGGTGATTTAACAATAGATACAGATCACAGTTCCAATATACTCGTATATCATGTAAAATATAAACATACGATATTGTATAATACACTAAACTTATTATGCATAATATTATACAGGCTCATCACTACATCATTATTATTTATGTTAAATTTTTGGGTTTATTAATATAAAAAACACTTTTGGATTGATTCGAGAAGAAGTCCAAATTATTGTGAATTATTTTTTTAATGCGTTTCTGGACAGATATGGTAAACGGCCAATTATTTTAAGGATAAAGTGCATTACTGTTTTTCGGAATTTATAGTTTAATAATATCTCCGTCGTTTACTCACCGTTGAAAAATATGCCACCACTCAACATCAAAAGTGTTTAGGCAAGTCTTAAGCGTAAATTGTAATTTGTGTGCCTATTTTATTTACAAGTATTTACCGAGTTTAAGTTTTAAATTGTAATATTGTAAATTATATTGGTGGACGTTTGCAGTAATCTTGTGTCACGTCCATAATACGTTCCCGTGACATATTATTACAATATTATTTCTCGGCCGTAAAGGAGAATATTTCGCCTATCGCATTGCTTAAAGTTGCGGTAGACTTATCCCGGCTAGAGCATAAAAAAACGGAGAAGCATTAAATGGAAATATGTAGGGTGTAACTTAAATTAAAATAGACGTTAAGTGAGGAATACTATATGATGATATATTTATTAGAGGTACGGGTTAAAATATGTCATATCCATCGCGTAAATATACAAACGATAAATTTCATATTTCCACATCTGTCATTTTGTCAATTCGAAACTTATATTTCGTTGTCTCGGTGTACCTATAGGTATATTATTTATTGACATTTAATTTTTCGATCGCAGATAATGAAAAACTAAGGGCAAAATATGTGGCAACACGAATGCCGGGTGAATCGATAAGAGACGATCGGCCGAATGAAAATTCAAGTAACGAAATTCCGGTCGCAGCTCAAGTTACAAGCCGAGTTTTGTTCGAGACTCGGATCCGCGTTCGGTTATTATCTGTTCAAAGTCACTCAGAATCAAGAGTTTATCGCCAAGCAATAAACTATAAACTCAAAAATAAAAACAAAAATAGCACAAAATGTGCAAATTCATCATAGACATTAATGCCCTGCGCCGAAATGGGAGCACACATCCTGTATAAATAATCTATTTGTTACAATAATAATAACAATATAATCTAACCTGTCCGGAGAAACCGAAATCATTCTCAAAGAGTTGAAAAAGTTACGGTCTCTTCCTTGAGCATCGTATAATAATACTTGGTAATAAAATATAGTGCATTTAAACATATTATTATAACGCAGGGTCTAAAATTATGGGCAATAACACACACAGTAGCAAATACGGAATGTGCGGTTAATGTTATAGTGTACAATTTATTGTGAATAGTGTAAAATTTTAATATATTTAAAAAAAAAAAAGTATATTATATTGATAACATGTTTTTAGATTCTAAGTGTAGCGAAAAATGTATTGGTGTTACAAAAATATTTATTTTTTTTCTTCTCCTTTTTTTAACTGTGTACAAAAATTCTACCAGAAATTTTGCTCTGATGCATACGATGTAGAATTTTTTCTGAAAGAAGATTTTCTTGGGGTAGTTTTTTAATGAATTTTCGATTTTCTTAGAAGTTTTCTCATTAAATGTTAATTTTGGGAGAAAGTTTCGATCTTCCTAAGAGTTTTCACAGCAATTGTGAAAAATCGGAAAAACTTAGGAAAAATAGGAGAATTTTTACATTAAACAAATATTATTGAAGAAAATATGTAATATTTTAATTATTTAACAATAATATAACTTATACATTGTTGACAAAACATCAATATTATCTGAACTCAGCTAAGAATTTTCTTTTCTATAGCAATGTTTTATCGTTATTTATAGATGTTTATGGATTGTTCAATGGTGATCCATTTAAGTGGGTATACTCATTATCTTGAAAAGTAGTAACTTATCTCAGGATTTGTTTTCTACATTCAAGAATATATAAGAAACAAGCAGCTCTCCAATTATATATTTTTTATCATCCTTATTTTTGGAAGTATAACCACTACCTACTTTTGATTTTAAAATGGCAAACTATATTAAAAATCCATTAATGGAGTATTAGTTAAAATAAATGATGGTTTTGACATTTTTGATTTCCGTAAAGCCGTTGATGAGATATTCCACTGTTAAGTTTGGGTTGGAGGAGAATAGTGGTGCATTATTAATACATGATAATGAGTGTACCCACATAAATGGATCACCTGGTATACTTAATTAACAATCAATTGGTTGAACTTTGGAAAATATTACCTATTCGTTTTAAATTTCATAAAATAAACCACTCGAACAAAAATCACGTGTTTTTAATGTGATAAATGTATCACATTATTCATGAGACGAGTTTTCAATAATCATGGAATCATTAAAATTTAAAATTGTTTCACTCGAAACACTTAGAATCGAAGAAATAAGAAATATTTCAAAATTAAAATTTCGTGAAATGTTCAATATTTAAACACTGACGACACGATACAGTGCAATAGTCTTTATTTGGAAAACTTCAAAAATAAAAACATCATGCAATTGATTAAATATAAAACGTTTACATTTTTTACATAATAATAAACGAATATTGAATTACAATGTGTTGACTTTTTCAGGTTATATATATAGAATTAACCTAATATAGCCATTATTAAAATCAGATACTCGGAAATCGTCTCGGCATTTCGAAACACTGCAGTGTGTAATACGAGTAGACACTAGAGCGAGCGATCAGTAGTCGTTTCTCGAAACCTTTCGACTAAACTCAGAAGGCTTGAATCAAATTCTCTCGTGTATTCACTTTTCAAAACTGTCTGGTATATATATCAGATTCGAATCTATAATAAATATTGTTTTCTTAACAGTGTCCTACAAAGTTAATAGAACTATAATATTTATTATATAAAAATGGGATCGGACCGAATTAAATATTTAAGACAATTTTTTTACCGGATTAATAGACTAATTCCTAAAATATATTTTTCAACCCGGACACAATTAAACTAAGCAGACAAATGTTTTAAAAGCCCGGATCAATATTATTAACACGTCACACGCCGTTCCACCACACAAATGATACTTCACTACTGTTTTTCAACCGAAATTTAAAAGTGGAATATCTCGTTAACTGATTGACAGAAATCAAAATTTCAATATTGAATTTTTTTTTTTTAACTAATACTTCATCTATTCATGAATATTTTAATATTGGTTGTTATTTGAATATCAAAAGTAGGAAGTGATTTTACTCTCAAAAATAAGGATGACAAAAAATAATATAAGCATAAAATTGTAGAGCTGCTTGGTTCTTAAATGTCCTTGAAAACAAATTCCGGAAAATGTCAATACTTTCCCAAATAATGAGTGTACCCATTTAAATAAATCTTTAAGTTTTTTGCTGTATCCTACCTTGCCAACTTTCCTCCTACAACAGTGGCTGCACCCGTCCTCATTATTTATAGGACAGAATTTGTTTATTATTATTTTAAATATTTTATATTTTCATACATTTNATTCGAATGCACCCATTGCGAACACGCATGAAACGACATACGAACATGGAATAATCGCAGTGGTGGCGAATTTGTCAATGGTGGAAAAAGGACGGAAATATTATTCAACCATGAATTCTGGGATAACCGTAATGCACCTCATCTTTAAAATAGTTCACCGTTTACCATCTCCTTCCAGAATCTTATAAAAAAAGTGATTCGTAATAATTTAGACCTCCTCTCGAGTCACTCGAAAAGTGTTCATTATATTTATGTGTTATGTATTATCTACATTGTTGATGTACTTGATATTTTTATCGTTAGTTATATTAAACACGATTTAAATATTTCAGAATGTTATGCATCGCTTTGAACAATGTGAGTATTTATTTAGATCTATCCACGATTTGTATAATTCCCAAATTAATAGTTGCGTTAAATGACGACATCAAATACGTGTGCGTCGCTCCCGAGCTATCGTTGTTTTCACCTAAGCTAAGCTGATCCAGTATTTCGTACACGTGTACTAGAAAAGCGTATTGTATAATAAAGATAACACAAGTATTCACGAATACTGTATTAATGATCAATGTCTATTGTTGGACGCCTAATAAAATCATAGTTTTGGGTTTCTGAAGAGATGTTTAGAACGCGTTTTTTAACTAATGAAACTTTAAAAACATAAATAAATTTCAATACTCTATAATTTAGTGGCGGATGAAACCTTTATGCTTCTGCCAAATGTTGTGCGACCTTATGCTGGTAGAGCTTAATGAAATTTACAAGACGAAAAATCAATTTTTAACTATAAGTATGTAACCCAACTATTTAAATATATATAAATTAAAAATTATTGCACATTTACCTTCAAATGATCTTAAAGCATGACGTGTAGAAATTCCCGCAAGATATATAGTATTAGATTACATTAAAATGGCTATATATTTATTAGATGCTGATCAAAATATTCATTACCATTATTTTGAGTCAATATTGAAACTCGCTCAAATTAGGCGTACACCTCACTACCTCAGTGTGCTCATTGCAACATGGGTAATAGCAAACCCAACCAAAATATATCGTAAGTATTAAGTTAATAATATTTGATTGTTTACATGTCTTCTTTTTTTTGTAGTAATTAAAAGAATGTTATACCTGCATCTAATGTCTCAGTCTTAACGGGATATGGTAAATTGCCCTTTTTCTGCCAAAATTGCTAAAATTCCCCTTTACACAGCCTTTACACAGAAGTCGAGAATTTTGTTTATTTCTCGAAGTGACAACCTCTTTCGCTTCAGCCCATTTATCGAAAAGACGTACTCATTCGTCACTTGTTGAAAAGTAAATCACTGACTAACAATACAAACGAAACATTGGCAGTCATGACATAATTTTCGTCATAATCGTCATTAATCGTCGTATTCTTATCATATCGTTCGATAACGAGTTTGTTGAACGAGTTCATTATCGTTAAACCTAATGCTATCACCATTTTGTCATTATTTTTAATGATAATCCACCGTTATATGTGTCCGCTATTCGTCATCTTATTGAGTTCGTTATCTGTCCCCGTTTCCAAAAGAACGTCCGCTATTGGGAGGTTCCGTTATAGAGGGTTTCATATGAATATATATATACACAGAATGTTTATTGGATTTTATGTTAAGAAATTAAAAATAATTTTAACTTTACTATATTATTGTAACATTATACTATAGACTAAAAATGTTAAAACATCTATAAAAATAAAACACTACATATATATTACGGAAGTTGTTCAAAATCCCGACGGTTAAATAACTATATTAAAGAGACTTTTAAGACCCTAGACACTCATTCACGACCTCCCATGTAAGGGACATTGCGAATGACTGCTTTAATCTATAATAACTCATATAACACGAGTAAATATTTAGAAAAATGTATATATAATGTATATATATATATATATATATAGTATACGATCAATCTTCCGTAAGACACTGATTTTTTCAAAAAGTATACAAACATGATATTTTTCAGGATTTTCTTTTTGAATAATTCATAACGTATAGGCAGTGAAACTAATCTAAATTAATGTTAATCTGTGTTGACGTAATATATAAATTAAATACCTATTAATATTATATTGTGTATTAATTCTAATTTTGACATTATGAGGGTAATTTTATGATGGTTACTAGACAAGTCGACCGTGGGATCGTCTGTATCGGAGAGGTATCACGCTGTATTTTTATTTTATTTTATATTATGCATATTGTATCTGTTGAACAGTGTTACAAGTGTGAAATATTTGTACTTATATTAGTAAATAGACGCACAATAATATTTCACACTGTACTGACGAATGTACCTGCGGCATATAGACATAATTTTATAGGCATGGTGTCGTACTTAAATATGTGCATACACTACACAGGTACTATAAATACCGGCTTTAGGTTAGATTAGGTAAGTTTTGTTTGTACAAATAACTATATAGTAATAGATCTAGGAAAATATATCCTAAGCACTTTACACCATATTATTCTGTATACCCTACTTTAGCGTATGGGTCTTATATTCCAGTACATATTATTTAGTAGGGTTTGAATTCTGTTAATGATTTAAAACATTCTCATCATAGGTACCTGTGACAAATATACCTAATATACTATCCGTTAGTTTTACTTACATAATTTGATGTGTGGACCATAGCGGAGATTTCATTCGTAATTATTATTAAAAGCACAAAGAAAATCAAAATACGATTTACTTACTCATGAACTAGATTAAAAATTCAATAAAAATAATCTGTTGTAATTTTTTTATGGGAGCAATTTTTGTGGTAAAAAACTTGTACACATTTTAAATAATTAATCGTTGATTTATATATAGTTATATATATATAACTACTTAATATTTAATATAAATACCCTGATATTTCACAGGAAATTATCATCTAATTTTAGGAGGGACTATGGATGATTTGTTTGGATTGAGACTTTTAGAGTCTAGACCTTCCAATCTCCACCAATTTTATGAACACAATTTATAATCTTATTATATTAAGTACCTATATTTACCGCCGGTAGTCTATCGACTACTTATTATATTATGGTTGTAGATATTTTTTTTTTTATAAAATAGATAATATTGTTAGTAGGTAGGTATTTAATATTAAATAGTTTAATAATTATACAAAGAAATATATTTGTTTGACAATTCAAAAAAAAATAAAAAAAATTAATAGACCGGTAATTAGGTGTAATTATCATGTATAATAATAAATTACGTATTACGATTTTTATATATCTAATTACTAATCAATATATATATATATATGTATCTATATTTTTGTTTTAGTTGAATTAGCTATTTAATAAGACAATTTGTTCGTTATTATTTGTTTTATACCTAATAGTTTTATAAAAGTTTAAAAAAAAACGAAAAATAACAATATTACACTGTACTTTTCTCACGTGTTACGTGGCAATCTAATGACCGAAGAAGCCCGTGTCTAAAAATAAACCCAAGGGTAACAAGAAATAGCAAACATAATTATATATATAGTTATATGTATGCTCTGCAGACATCGTATCTATATGCAGTTATAATTTATGTAATAAATTAATGTTAATTATTTAAATGAGCTCGTAAGTTTTATAAGCACACCACATAGCAAATTATCGTTCACTGGGACAGCTCTGTGCTGTTAGTTTAAATATTAAAATCAATTGATTTTTATCAAACCTAAAGATAATAACAGTAACTGTGCAACTGCATCTGTGTTTTCGATGTTTTAATTTTCAAGCGAGATATGTGTAATGTAAGTTTGTGATACATTACAATTTTATTTAAAAATGCCTATATCTTGCTTAAAAGTTAAAATATCGAAAAAACTAACGTTATTGCAAAGATTATATTATATATTTACGTTCGATAATATTACAGTAAATAGATACATATTATTCGGGAATCTCTCAATAGTGGTGTAAGTTTTTTTTTTTTTTTTTGTAGTAAAATAATAGTATAATCATTTTAGTGCTCACCGATATCAATATAATATAATATGCATACGAAATGGCCTGTGAGAGTTCGAATGAATAACAAAAAGAAAAAATACATCGTATTATAAGAAGTATTTTTTTATTTAGATAAATAGATTTAGTGCAATATTATTTAATATTTAACACAGTAACTCTAAAAATGTGAAACAAACTGTTACCTTCAAAACGTTATAATCATAATATAATATGATATAATATAATAATTATCAAAAACGTCCATAATTATTATTGAATGTTTAATATAATAATTATCATTCTAAATATTTAGTTAGAATTTTGTATCAATATATAATTAATATATACGAACATTGTGGACAATTAGCGTCTATGATAATCCTAAAGATTTGTCAGATAAAATAAATTACGGTTTTTAAATATAAAAACAACATGAGTAAATACTTAATACTTTATTAATTATTTAGTTTATTTCATCAATATGTTGTGTGCACAAGCCCGTTATCTAACGAAATTGGTGAAGTTTTATAACATAAGTAATACATTATTATCAGTGTTAGGCATTATCTAGGTATAGATACAAAATTAATTATGTTTTACTTAATCTAGATAGTTAACAATGAATAATTGAATTATCTAAACTAATTTATCTAAATCGATTAATAGTCTTATGTACTAATTTTAAAACGTGCGCTTTTATTCTTAATAAAAATAAAATATAATATTCAAGTTGAAATCAAATTGAAAACCCAATCTACAAAAATAAATATCGGATAATAGTATAATTGGAAATTAAAGAGTATGTGAATACTGTAAAGTATATGTGAATGTAAATTATTAAAATTGAAAATTATACATTTATTTTTATCTATATAATTTGTAATAATTTGATAATAATCTATCTTTTATCTTTATCTGGACACGTTTATAATTATCATTGTCTAACACTGATTATTATTATTGCGCAGTAAGAGCAGTGTTGAGCATTATCTAAATAAATTATTTAGATAAATATAAAATTATCTTTTATTTTATCTAAATAATAAACAAAATTAGTTATCTGATGAATTATCTTAGACGAATAATTGAATTATCTAACGTGATTCATCTAGACAAATAAATACATATACCTATCCGAAAAATTCGAAAAATTTAATTTGAAAGTTAAAACCGATGTCTCATTAGTAAATCAGATTTTTTATCTAGATAAATAATAATTTATTTTTTATCTAGATAATTTAGATTCTAACTATATTTTATCTCTATCTTGATAAATTGTATTTAATTATCTTTTATCTTTATCTAGATACATTTTTGGTTATCTTTGCGCAATACCGAGTAATAGTACATTGAAATAGCCACGTGACAAATTTTCTATATAAATTATTATACGTCTGTTATATTTGTTTACGATTTTTATAAAATAGATGTTTAAAACGTCAATACCATCACCCGCTGTAACGTGTAATATTACTATCAAATAATAATTTATATCGGGTTGATTTAAAGGTCGTAAGACTGGCCCTCGAGCGTGACGCCCGGTAAAAGTTCAGTCTTCGTCGCTTTGTACAATTGTTGGTTCAGTTCGTTTTTGAAGTCCTTTGACTGTTTCACGTTGTCCGTCATCATCTCCCGTTGTTTGCGATCGTCCGGTTGTCCAATTTTGCTCGTTATTCCGACGTATTCTGTATAACCGCCTTCGCGAACGTCGAGCGATTTCGAAGAGTATTGCACGTTCCGACCTTCCAGTGACGGACGTTTATAATTAGTTTTTTTCAAAATACCCTGAAAACCAACAATGTCCCACTATCACAAACCAAAAAGAAAAATAATCATATTCGTGTATACTAATTATAAGACCGTCTCGCCACGGGGTTTGAACAATTGACTGTACACTATAATAATAATTCCGTACAGCGTTGACCCGTGATAATCATATTATTATAGAAAAGGTCGATGCTGCTGAGGTGTGTGCGTTCGTTTTAAGAGATAAGTAAGAATGGAGGATTTATAGAGTAATTTAATTTATATATGCACGCAACTATAAATCATTGCTAACGAAAAACAATTCCGAGCAGAGTATTATTAGTCGTATTTGTTATCATTTTTGCCAAGGTAACCAAGAAATTAACAAACATTTTAATTTTTTCCGATTTAATAAAAAAAACAACAAGGAATATTAACAAAAGACCTTCCTAATGCACTAATTAAATTAAAAATACTACAAGAAAGTTCTTATGAAGTTTTTGATTGGAATATGATTTCTGGTATAAAAGTTGTTTAGAGGCAAAAAAAAAACATCATAGTGAAAACTATAATTCCCTCTATTCGTTTTGAATTTAAAAATCTATAAAATGGCTCATTCGATTATTCAATTGTTAATATTACATAACAAGCTCGAATAGAAAAAAAAAAGCGAAATTACAGGAGCAGACGTCATTGGAAAGCCTCCTTCTAGGGTTTTGATTTTGGGAAAAATATATATGCGCCTGGTCACTGTAAAATCACGAATCCAATATTGTATACTAAGGTATATCTAATTTTTATCGCAGCTGAGCCTATAGACAGACAGAAGTGAGAATATTTCAAATGGTATAGTAAAAATATTATCGAAAGTTCATTGTTAGCTAATATTATGGAACTTTTACTTACTGTTTGACTGCGTTAAATTGTATAGTTATTTATAGTGCAGAGTACACCTAACTCAAGATCGACTGCATAATATTTATATTTTGTATATTTTCTGGATTTTAAATCGTCCAGAAAGTATGCGTAATTTGTCCATGGTTAGCTAACAATAGAACAAAAATAACACTATGCACTTTGGTACCTGAAAGTTGTAAGGAGGATCGTCTTCATTTGCGGAATTCGATTGATATTGTTTCCCTTTCGATTGAAGTTCGTAAAGAGGATTTGGCTTTTCCGACGGTCTAAAAATGTTCAAATTTAATCAGCTGCAGTTCTATTTTAAATTTGTATATTATATAAATAGTTTTATAATAGATATAATATTTTACTGACACATTATTACTACATAGGTATTTATTTTGAGTTAAATCTATACATTTAATATGTGGAACAAACTTGATTGTTTTTGGTTTAGGAGCGATCCTGTTCGTCTTCGTATTATCGTTTCTCTCTGTCACACTGTATCTGTTGTCAAATACGGGTTGTTTTATTTGTTTTTCTTCGTAGTTTTTAATATCGGTTTGTTTATAGCCCTGGTGTGAATTAGATTCGTTTTTATTCACAGTTTGTGAATAATCGTAATTGGTGCCGGAAAATCGTACACCTCCGTTCAAATCCACTTGCGTACCTTGGTCTATTTAAAATAAATCACGATAAATTTTTAGCTCTCCATCCGGATACGTCACTGTATAAGGTAACTTAATATATATATATTTTTTAAAGATAATTCGAAAAAATAATCGTATCAACCGTTTTACTTTAATTATTTTTTCAATTTTTCGTATAACAATGTAAAGATATGCACACAAAAATATTACCTCGGACTGCGAACGAATGTTTTAAAATCCTAAATGTAGTACGCGATTCTGGAAGACGGTTTAAAGGGGAGTCCCAATTGCAATCGTCGATACTGCTTGTAATACTGAAATGATAAATCCACCACCAAGCAAGATATCATTATTGATGTTTATTCTAGGGGGAAAAACACACAGAATCTTTCACGGTTTATGTCACGGTAGATTTCTCTACGAATATTTAAAACACATTTAATTAATTAATTATTTTTTAAACAATCCTTCAAACTATCCGATGAAAACTATTTGGATTCATAGATACTATATTATTTTATTATTCTAAATAAATTTAATATTCATTTACTAAATATCGAAAACACGGACGTAACATTTAAAATTAATATCGGGAACAGTATTATGAAATATATCACAATGATGTGAGTGATTAATGTATAAATTACTCCGAAGGGGTGCTATATTTATCGAAAATTGAGGGGGCGTTCCCGAGAACTAGCTAACTAAACTTAATCAAACTTTCAAGAAACCCATCACGGAAAGTGTACACAAGAATGTCCAAAATGTTTATTTTTCGTATATTGGTTACATATAAATGTTCTACTAATAAGGTTTAAAAATAAATGACACCCTCCCTTCAAATTTTATTCCACGCATATAGTCACCCAGTATAGAAAGTTAAACTGAATCTGATTACGTATAATCGAATAGGTATTAATGAATTTATTTTTAGTTTAACTAATTCGAGTTTTTAGAATCTCGTTAAAAATATCTCAGTGACAACATAACTAAAGCGTCCCCTCAGTTTTCGAAAACTTGTTTAAGTCTAAAAGGGACTGATAATGATGTTTATAATTTTTAAAGAGCTTGTGTACTATAGACTATTATAATATTATTACGTATATTAGCCGTTGTTACTTTTCGTTTAAAAAAATATTTTCGTCGGTTGTCACGTTCATTTTATTTAATTGAAACGGCATTTTATACATGTAACATTTCTTGCTGCCCAAAAACTCATTTACGCTGGTCGTACTCATCACGTTTCCCAACACGACCGGCTGATGGTTTATGTTGTTTAGGTTACCGAGTACATGTTGGTTATACATGTGTACCTATAAATTATTATATAACATTATCAACATAGAAAATCAATGACACAACATAGTAGGCTTTTTCATTATACGTAAAAGTACTACGAAATTACTTGTTGCGAAAAGTACACTACGTCTTGAAGTTTTTTTGCTCGGTCCAACAATATGACTTGAAAAATCGATTTTGCTTTCCATTTATTACAATAGACTTTTAATAATTTAAGAGTTACAGCGTCAAATTTATCTAAAAAAAAAAATTGTATTTATGAAAACTTATCAGGTGGTACTGCCTTTTTTTTTTAGATTTTAAGCTTTTCTATTTCTTTTTTTCAAACTGTCCAAAAAATAAAAATACGAATAAATTTTATCATAACTAAGTTAAGTTACACATTTTTAGGGAAATTATAGACTGAGTTAAAAATTAAAATTTACTTTTTTTTAAACCATAAATGTCAATCATAAACATACTTTGTACGTCTGATAGTGATTTTCACGTTAATATACCAAAAAAATATGTAAATTTTGTTGAAAATTCCAAAAACAGGTCAATAAAATTTTTTTTTTAAGAATGCGTAAATATATTATACAGTAGTTTAAATGTTAAATTGAAATTATTCATTAAAAGAAATAATCAACTAATTTTTTTCTCAAAACTATTAAAGTTGAAATTTGATCAAAATAGGTGACTTATAGCTTAAAATTAAACTTTTTAACTAGTTACTGCCTGTATTTGTACTCAGGGTGTACTTAAAAATATATCTATAGCATCATAAAGATTAATTATAATTTTTATTTACCAGTATTTGCTGAATTATTTTTATTTCGTACTTGATATCCTCTGTAATCTATTTTAAAATAAAAACAATTCATATTATGTACTTGATTTCTGATTTGTGGTACGGTGTTACGTGAAAATAACGGACCGTCATTCTTAAAATATAAAAACCACTAAGGTTTTATTAAAAAATATATTCATTTTTTTTTTAGTATGAACATCACAAAAAGTAATGAGGATTCTAAAACTGCATGAAAGTTGAAATATATCATTTGCATGGACAAAAAATGCATATAATTTATTTTTAAATATAAAATTTAAATTTTATTTACGGCAGACGTATACTTAAGGTCACTGAACGATTCTAGACTACCAGTAGCTTTTTTAAAAATTGTTACCAACAAATTGAAAACATTTACAATTAACAAAATATAATCTTCATAAATAGTTTGAACATAATCAGTTTAAATTTTCGATATTATAGATATTTGTTTGTTGGGATACAAGTGAATAAAGAATATACAATTTTATGGCTTAAGGTGAAACCAATGCTACAATATTAGGTATTTAGTTATAAAACATAACACAAATCCGAACCAAGAAACAAATAATATTTAGGAGAAAATGCATTTTTAAAAATTTCAAGCAGCGTGAAATATTTCGTTATCACAACTCTAGTAATAAAGTTACATGTATGTTATTCAGTAGTGAATTTTTTTTCTATGAAACATGCAGGTTGAAAAACCTTACTCAACCATACCTAGAAGAATCGAGAGCTGTAACGAATAAGCCTATCAGATGTCCCAGTACTTCACCTTTTTCATTAACATATCTTATGATAAAATGCCACACATACACCCACTTTAAAGGATACCCATTTACATTACCACTTCTTGAATATACAGGGCGTAAAACGAAAATCTAAAATCTGAAATAACTTTTGTTCTGTTCAATATTTTAAAGTATAATTCCTCTATTTTATACATTTTTTAAGACTAAATATAAAAAATTTAAATTTTCAAACAAACTTTTTTTACAAAATCTAAGGTAGACATTTTATACATTTATTTTAACACAAAACTTTGGTGTTAAAAATATATACAAATTATTAAATGTTAATTGTCTACAATTCTTAAAATTAATAATAATTAAATTATTATTGTTTCATTGCGACTGATTGTACTAATCGATTCATCAATTTGCACATAAAAATAATTTTGTAAAACTAATTTTGTAAACAATTAAAATGTTTGTTTTTAGTTTTAAAAAATATAAAAATAGAAGAATCAAAGGGAAGACTCTAGAAATTATTACAAGAATAAAAAACTTAAAAATATTGAACGGAACAAAAGTTATTTAAGGTGTCTCTGTAATCTGTACAATATAATTATTGTAATAATTTTAATGATTAAAATTTATATTGTGTATAATTTATTATCGCTTACGTTTTTGTAAGACAAGAGCTGCTTCCTCCTGAGACGTTGAGTGTACTAATTGATGTTCCGAGGCTAAAAACATAGTTTTAGAAGCATTACTTGACTGAAGTAAGCATATTATAACATAACTACAAAATAAATATAAAGAAAACATTTTTAAAAAAGAGCTGATACTGGGGATAAGTGAGTCATTGTTGTTGGTGGAAAGTTGAGAAGGTAAGATACATAGGAAAGAAGTATAGGTAGGAAGTTATTTAGTTTAAATCGATAAACGATAATCCATTGCTAATGAAAAACGATTCGGAGCGAAGTTCGGTTATACATTTTTGGAAAAGCGGTAATATTTAAGATTTCCATTAAAATTTGTATAACAAAAAAAATACTATCTTATAATCAATTTTTTTTTACCACAAAGTACGACTTATAATGAACAGTTCTATTAAATTTTCAAATACTTCTGTTTAGTCTAACAATTTTATTCACAGAGTACTTACCAATTAAAAATTACATACAAAACTCGCAAAATTGAAATTTCTATAAATAGCTAAAAAAAAAATGGTTAAAATATTTTGAAAATTTTACCACGTTTAAATGAGACAAATATGAGTTTTTGTAAAAATTTCAAGTCTCTTAGAATTTTCGTAACTGAATTATTACCAAAAATCAAAATTTAAAATAGTAAAAGCGTAATTTTCATAAGTTTTCCCGTTATTTCTATAGTCGATTATTAAAATTTATTCAATTATTAAAAGAATTACCGACATAGAAAATTAAAAAAAAAAACTAATTTCTTTGTAAGCATCTAGATTTAAAGTTCAACAAAAATGGTATCCTAGATAGTTTTTCTATAGAAGAAATATTTCTGATAAAAAATATAATTTTCAAAAATTAAAAACAATAAAATCAATAACGCCGCGGTGCTCCGTAAATATTACCGTAAAAATTACTTCTCTAGTTCACCAACTCGACGAAATTTTATTTCAGAAAAAATGCTACACTTTACATCGGAGCAAGATTTCTATTCAAAATTTGTTAACAAACAAAAAATACAAAACATAAATCATAGTGAAACGAATCGCTACGCTCCGAACCTAAAATGCATATTATATTTTAACATATACGAGATTAAAGTTTAATAAAACATAAATTTTTAATCTTCAAGGCGAAACATGATTCTATAATTTCTACATAGGTACTTAATATAATATTGAAATTGAAACTATAATAATTAAAAGTTTTTTGTTACGATATCTTAAATGTTTACGTTCAATATTTTTATAATGTATTATGCATTATTATTGTATTGTATTATGTAATAGCATTTTTAAAAATAAAATTATTCTGTTCCTGTTGTAGGTAATAGTATGTAAGTGTATGCAATTTTAAGTATTTAATAGGTATATTATCCCCCCCCCCCTCGGAAGAAACCGTCTGAATCGTCAAAATCAATGAAAAAAGAAAAAAAAAGTATAGGTTCTACTATTGCAAATTCTAAATTGTACATATTATATTATAATATAGGTATAAACACATTACTATTAGCGCACATCCAACTATAATATTATTAAATTGTTTAGTATGGTAAATTCAATTTGTTTGTTTCGCGTTAGCTTGGTAAAAATTAAAACACTTTAAATATATTATAATTGTTATAAGTGTTAAATGCGTGAAAATATTTCAGTCATATAAGAACATTTTTGAAATGAATTCAATGTTTTAAATATTGAAATAGGGTGTGATTATGGCAAAAACTATTCGGGCACAATTGTGAAACCAATTTTTTGGCATGGAAAAAGAAGGACTTGCACTATGCAACGTTGGTTTTAGTTTTTCGATACTACAAAAAAAAAGCTCTGATACTGCTGATGTAGGTGCAAAGTTGGAAATGTAGAAGAGGGGAATTTAATGTTTATCTGTACGCAACGATTATTAATCTATGCTAACGAAAAGTGATTCTGTGTGGAGTTCGGTTATACGTGGTTTTTTAAAAGGCCGTAATATTTACGTTTTAAACAATAATATACTTTGTAAACTTTCCCGTTTTTTCTACGTTTTTTTCTGGTTTTGTTCAATTATTAAGAAAACTACATGGAAAATTAGGAAACGACTTTCTTACTCAATAACTAGATTATCCGACATTTCAACAAAAAAAGGTCTCTTTTCGTTTTTCGATTGGAACAATATTTCTGTTCGATAAGTTATTTACAGCCGGAAAAATAACTCACACATCATAGTAAATCCAGCCCTCGCTCCGTTTCGAAAAAGTTATTATTTTTTTAAAATTGAATAATTCAAAGTTTTTTTTAGTTCAAAAACCTATTTTCACAAAAATGATATTGATAAACTAAAACCAACGGTGCACATTGTAAATTCTCCTTTATCTTTTATGGTGAAAAGTTGATTTCTTATTAATAAAGGTCGAGTAGTTTCTGTCCATACGAAACGGTATTTCCGTACACACTTTTGTTAATTTCGTGTTTACAGAATGATACTTTTAAATGTATTTCAAAGTGAATTTTAGAAGTTATGAAATATTAGTTTTCGAAAAATGTCGAGATAATTGCTTACACGCAATCCCCTTTAATTACGGGGGAGGAGGGTAACACGCGCCGGCAGTACCGTTAGTGTCCGTCCAATAACTTAAATTAAATAAATTAAATCTTCTAGTTTTATTGTTTAAACGTTTTCTATTAGCTTTATAATGTAAGATTTCGTTATATTGTAAGATACTTGAAAAATTATATTTTGTTAAAATGTAAAAGAATGAAAATCTTTTTGTAATTTAATAACGTTTTCAAAGTAAATTCGACGCTTCGGATATTAATTAATCGGATATCAATATTAATTTATTATTCCGCCCTCTCGACTGCGAATTCCTCATTGGCCTCGTTTGTATAATTGTTCACGATATTATAGAGTTTCTCGTAATATTTCGGTTCAGCGGCGGAGTGAAATTCGATTTCGATCGCGGTTTGATTGAATTTATTTTAATATATTGAATTTATTTAATTTTGCATACGATGCGGCTGGCCCGTTTTAATAAACATGGAGTTTGTCCGCAATCTAAAGGTGTCGATAGTTATAATTTAACATACAGTACTGCAATGCTATGTATTCTGGTTCAGAGGCGTGCTCACGGAGGAGGGAGGTGTAGTTACGAGGTTGTCATATCCCTTTGACCATTTTTTTTTTTCAATAGCTCTTTTATGCTTTGTGAATTCCCCGGAACAATATTATTGTCTTTTTTTTTTTTTTTTTATTGATATTTGGTAATATTAAATATAAAACCATCGTACTGTGAAATCGAATATTATTTGTTCTATTATTATTATTATTTTTAAAAACAGATATATGGTTTGAAGCGGTGGTGAAGGGGAGTGGAGGGCGATGAATGCCCTACCCCATTCACCCCGCTTCCCTTTCATGGTAATTTCAGTATGAGTTTTGGCTAGATAATGATGAAATTTAATTTTAATGAAAGTGGATTCGTTGACTTGGCAATGAATAAATTAAAATACCGTGACGTCATATTCTTTCCTCGTACCTACATCAAAGTTTTTGAAAATATTAGTCGCGTCACCAGCAAGCGAAGCGTGTGTGGAGTGTAATTTTTCATTCTTCCGTCGTCGTCGCTGTCGTTCCTCATACACGGTTAAGAACAAAATCGACAGAATTCTAATCCGCACAAAAGCTTGAAATTTCTTAGTTTGATTTTCGTCGTAAATGTGCGCTTCATGTGTATTTTTAAAATCGCCCCTCTCTTATTGTTTTCTCTACCTGATTATTCTTTGTTCTGATTTGAAGGAGCAGTAACCAAGTGTTGTACCAAATTAAAGCTGAACATATGTTAAATCATTTTATAAATATGACCTATAATAGTTAATTCATGTTTTATTCGGATCCCTTCCGGACACACCTCCCCCCCCCTCAAAAAAAAAAAGTAAAAACATTGAGCACGCCACTGCTCTAGATCTAATATAAAAACAAAATATAAATTACGAATTACGACTATTAATATACTAGTATCTATATTAATTTCTGTATTAATTTCTATATTATTTTCGCGTAAATAATCACAGGCTATGTTATTTTATAATTTTATCGTTACGGCACTAAATATTATACTGCATGCACTCGTT
Organism: Cinara cedri; assembly: GCA_902439185.1. Taxonomy (NCBI): domain Eukaryota; kingdom Metazoa; phylum Arthropoda; class Insecta; order Hemiptera; family Aphididae; genus Cinara; species Cinara cedri. The sequence goes on along the minus strand of CABPRJ010000011.1, from coordinate 210,594 downwards.
CGGTATATTACCGGCCTACTGACGCGTATTTACATATTTTATTTTAAGAGGACGTGATACCCGTATGGTCCGATTAACGGTCGACACATCGCCTATAGACATACGCTTACGCTGCAGTCTTGAGAGTAGAACTCGATAAATTTTCGGTTTCAGAGGAAAAGCTTACTGTTAATAAAAAAAAAAAAAATTAAAATAGGGCACTATGCCGGAGGAGGGGAGGGGGAGGGGGATGGTGCAATAATATGCAATTTTTATTTTTTCAATGTTTTTTGTCATTTGAAAATGTGGAAAATATCGTTGTTTCCACCGCGATACATTGAGCGTATTATTGGGTTGTTATCGAGTTGTGTTTGGAATAAAACCGCATAGCCTTGCTCTCCGGAATATCGCTGTCCGCGTTTAGTTTTACAATAGAGAAGACGGCGTTTTTACTCTATAGAACAGGTATCGAGCGAGTTCTATACACAGGCAGTGTAAGTATGTTTTTGCTGCATGTCGCCCGGACAATCGGTCGGGCTGAGACGGGAAATCCGGGTATCATGTCCTCTGAAGGACAAAAATTGGGTAATGGTTGCTCTGCTCTTACCTTGACTCCTGCTTGCCCGGATTCTTTTTACGGAAATTTTCTCGAGTAGGTAGGTATCTCGATGGCGGGCTGTTCGGTCGGACTTATTGAGAACGCTTTGAACGCGTTTGCCACGGTCGGTGCTCATCGTCACTTCGCTCTTATACGGCTTGAACTTTTAAATCTCGTCCGGACGTGTTAGTGATTTACTCGGATTTCGATTAAAAGAATATTATGAAATATGCACACCTAAGTAGGTAGTTCGTTTTCCGACGGCGCACGACGACCGCTATTCCGATCCGACGGGGCCAATCATTATAACACTGCAGCTGTTATCTGTTTATCGATTTTGCAGATTTTAAGACTATGTTGATATCGATATGTTATTAGTTTTTTTTTTTTTTTGTTTTTTAACGAGATTTAATGTTCACACAACAATCTGATATTATTGAAAAATCACGATTACAACGGCCGTATAAGAAATTTGATTTAAATTTTTTTTTTTTTTTAATTTTAAATTTCGAAATCATTCCGCGTATATTATCTCTGCTCTGAATCGAACGTTTGTAAAAAGGTTACAAATTGAATTCGATTTATTTCCCCCGGTGTTTTATGAATTCACGGATGTTTTATTATTATTATTTTTTTCTTATATCCATACACAACATAAATAATAATAGTCTACGACAGTGGTATTCAACCTTTCCGGGTCCACGTTTTTCCGATTTTGAAAACCAAATTAGCGGCTCCCTTATGAATAATATGAATATAATAAATAATACAAATCTGTCCTGGAATAATGAGGACGGGCGCAGCCGCCACTGTTGTAGGCGAGAAGTTGGAAAGATAGGACGTAGACGGGAATTTAATGTATACGTGTATGCGAAATTAACCATTTTAAAAAAGAGAACGATTCTGAACTCAGCTCGGTTGATAGTGTTGTCTTGTTAACAATACATATATATATATATATAACATATTATGGTTAAAAAATGTCATGTGCATTAAATATTTTCTTTAATAATATTTGTTTAATATTGTATCTATTTTCCCTACGTTTTTTTTACTGGTTTCCGATGTTTTCTTCCGGTTTTTCCCATTTATTGGGAAAATCGAAAAATGACCTGCCTACAGTACCTCCCCAGTCAGATTTTCTTTCAGAAAAAGTGCTGTCATTGTAAATCGGAGCAAAATTGCTGGTAAAAAAGTTGTTCACAGGATAAAAGAAATTGACTATTCTATTTTACTATTCACTAAACACGCGCGGCTCATTCGACACCAAACCATGACGCCCCTGGGAGCCGCGACGCACAGGTTGAAAACCACTGGTCTACGATTTTAAATTCGACGAACCCGTTCCGGAGAGTTCGGCTCATTGTTCTTTGTAAACGCGCGTACAAATCCGGCGTCTAATTATCGCACGAAACTCGTACGGGCAGGCGCGCGGCGGCGGTGACGCGCGAACACACTAAAAACCACTTTTGGCGCGCGCGGTTTCTCGTTTTTGATTTGTTTTTCGTCTTGTGCGGCGTTCCGAAACGGCTCGCGCGCACTCGAAAAACCGCCCGAGAGAATATCGTTTGTTTTCGTTTTGTGCTTTTTTTTTCTCGTCTCTCCCTACCTCCCACCGTCCACCCAGCACCTCCGGGCGGCGTTCTATTATTGTCACGGCCCTGCTGCACGGGTCTCTCGCGTCTAAACGTATTTATTGTTCGCCGGAGAGACGATTTTTCCCGCGGCCGCGTCCGCCACACGCGCATCGCTGCGCGGTACAACGTCGTCTCGTCGTGTGCGCGCGTGACGATGCAAACGGCGAGCGCATACGTAGGCACGCATTATATGGGCGGCGGCGGCGGTGACGGCGAAAACCCTTTGTGCGCTCACGGACCCTCGGCGGCGGCGCGGCGTCCTGGCCTTTTGATCCGTTCGGCCGCCGACATCAAAGGGCACGCGCAATTAAAAAGCCACCCCCTGTGCCCCGCGGGCGCGCACCGCGGAATAATCTCTTTCCACTTGTTCCGGCGACGGCGGCGACAATCCCGGGCCGCGCGACTGGGGTGTCCCGCGCGAAATCCAGCACCGACCCCCGGGCCGCCCGTTCGTATGCCGCAGTCGTAAAACATTGCGCGCGCCGCGTACTCTTTAGCCGCGCACAAGCATCCCGCGCTGCCGCGCGCTCTCGGCCGGGTTACGCGCGTGTGGGCGCACGTCGCCGACGCACGGCGGTGTAGAATTCCAAACGAAAAATAGCGATCAAAAACAATACCGCCTAAATTTGTTCGATTGGAAAACGTTAAAAAAGATCATAAATATAATTGTTATCGTGCATGTTATATGATTTTGGGGGCGGCTGAATTGAATGAAAAATCGCATTGTATAATTTGGTTGCGGGCCATAATGCAAATTGCTTTTTTCCCGAGTGTCTCAGAACGCGGTGCTTTCCGAGCGCAAAGTGCGTTTCATAAATATCAAAGAATTAAATCCGAAACTTTTATTTGGCATTTGTTGACATTTTTAAGTGCATTTTTAGGTTTTCAAGTCATTTTTTCATTTTACAGACTTCGTATAGCGTTATCGGAGAATTTGATGAAATTTATTTTTGATTTTCTTCGAAAAAAAAAAAAAGAATTCATATTTCTATTTTTTAAATGTATTAAGCGTCGATTTACCGGTTTAACCGGATAAATACGATGCCGACTGCAATAAAGAAAACGATAAGCCATTTTTTATCGAGTTGTAATGTTTAGCCGTCTTACACTATTTGCACTGTTGTGTTTAGTGAATTTATATACCCGTACTAAAATACGGTTTTTTTAAATGTTTAAAATAATTTTTAAGATCATTTTTTAACTTTTTTTTATCTAAATGTATTAAATTGTATTTTTTTAAGTTATTTTTTTTGTTCTTTAGAACATTAAAATCCGCACCCTAATTTTAATAATATAGATTTGTTTTATACAAAAAATATAATTTTATTGAATACATTTAAATTAATTACGTGTCTTGATTTCGTTTTATGGTAAATTAATTAATTGTAGGATTTTAATAATACAAATTCCTCGAAGATTTATCCAATAGTACAATTTATCCATCAAAGTTAATTTCGTTTTGAAGCCAACTACCAAACTTTTTTTAGGAAAAAACTATTGGTTGGATGGACAATTTTCCAACATTTGAATATTTGTTTGGTTTAATGTTGGCAATACTGTTTGACCGTACAAAAATGCTTGAGAATTAAATTTAAAAAAGTTGAACATTATGAAGTCAACTTATTGTCATAAGCGTGTTATAATCAAATTTCGACGAGAATCGTAAAAATATACACAATACACGTATAACCGAACTTCGCTCAGAATCGTTTTTTGTTAGCGTTGGTTTACAATGCTTTAAGTTGAAACACACACAAATAGACTGCACGCTCTTATATGGACGGAGACAGATTTAACAAACCTTCATGGACGTGTTCATTACGGGTCATATATTTTCAGAAAACTTGATTTTCAAAATGTAATATTGATGATTTTGTGAAAATTAAATTAAAATAAATTTTCAAGAATTTAATTTTAATCGTTATTTGAATGTTTATATTTTTATTATTGATTTAAATCACACATGGTACTCGAATGTTTAGGCAATTTCTATTTGTATAACTCAACTCTGTACGATATTATTTACCGGATTTGGTTTTTTTTATAATTTATTAATCAAATCAAATCAAATCAAATATGTAACAAGTACAATTACAATTGTTACAATGCATACAATTTTATAAGCGGAAAAATTTATTAGCAATTTAGTAATGATTTCTGTTTATTTGGAGCAACGGGGCCCGCAAAATACGTTCCGTCCAACGGCCCCCACATACCTAAATCCGACCCTGTCTATGTCAACTAAAATATAAATTGCCAAATGACACGGTTATTGTTTTTGGTATTTTTGTAATAAACCCTATTGTTGTGCCGACCCTCTTCACGCAACGCATAGAGAACGTAATTATTATTCATCCGCCTAATACACGGGGCGATGACGTTCTTTGAAATCACTGGCACGTTAGGGTTGAATTTAATATTTTTTTTTTTTTTAGAACGTACGTTCGAAAAACAAACTCGTTTGAGATTGAAAACGTCGCATTATTATTGTGTAATCGGTCGATATAATATTGTATATTTTTTTTTTTTTTTGTACCTACGCAATTTACCAAGTAAAAAATCCTCAATTATTTCGAATAATAAAATATAATATATTTCGATGTCATGGGGAAAAAAAATGATTACCAGAGTTCGGGGCTTAAAACGCTCAATTACAGAAAATAATCCGTTTAAATAAGTGTTTGAAAAACGTCATTATAGCCCTGAAATTAACCGTCAAATAGTAATAAAAAAGCAAAGAAAGAAAAAATAGTAAAAAGTATTTATTTTTTTTTTGTTTAAAACAATCGAAATAATAAAAATAACAAGCACTTTCAAATTAAGCGTATTTATAAACTTGTTGTAACGTGAAATGAATTTCCATAGCGCTCTGATTGATTTTAATTACACGCCAAAAAATAAGCAAATTCTTAAAGAACCGAACCCTCATAAAAATAATTAAACTCTGGAATGATAAAAATATGTGTACAGATATATTGTTAGGAATATAAAAACAAAACTGATCATTGATTAAACATACAGGTTTGGGCTTTCTTTGACTATGTTCAATCGTTTGCTCCTATACAGGCCGCTCCACGAAGATATACCCTTTGAATATATCCGGAGATGATAAAGATAATCAAATTTTGTTTTTTTCATATTACTCACAGGGAAGAGGACTACAAATATTTATACTTGAATTATTATTATTTTTGTTTTTATTAAAAAAATAACTTTCTATTTTATTATTTTCGAAAAATGTTTAGATAGTCATTCCGCAAAGATTATTTTTCTGAAAATTTTAATATACCACACATTTATATTCGATGAATAGTTTCTAAGCAACAGCCATTTTAAATTCTACTAATCCGTGTGAAAACCTATGTCATCACGTAACATGGTTAGGTCATTCCCTAGATAACATCGGTTTTAATAAATAGTATAGATAACAAACGGATTAGTAGAATTTAAAATGGCTGTTACTTAGAAACTATTCGTCCGATATAAATGTGTGATACATTAAAATTTTCAGAAAAATAATCTTTGCGGAATGACTATCTTTAAATTTTTCGAAAATAATGAAACAAAAAAATATTTTTTTTGATTTTTATAATAAACATATATACACACATATATATTATATTTATATTAAAATAAAATTATTTGTAGTCCTCTTCTCCGTGAGTATTATAAAAAAAAAAAAAACAGAATTTGATTATCTTTATTATCTCCAGAGATATTCAAGAGGTATATTTTCGTGGTACAGCTTGTATACTCCTTGTAACTTAAATTGATGTATAGTTTTGATTTTCAAACATAGGACTTCCCCCCACCTGTTTTGAATACAAATTTGCATAAATACATATTTTTGGCCCTAAGAAAGAATCTATTAGGTAGATTGTTTGTCCTTTTTTTTAAAATTTTCTTATTTAATTTTTCCAAACATTTTCTACAATCAATTGTATACCTAATCAAATGTTTCCTAATTTTCCGTCATTTGTTCATAATTCTATAATTTATCATTTTTTTCTAATTTTTTCGTCATTTGTACATTTTTTTTTTATGAAACTGACGTAAACCGTTCTTTCTTTGAACCTAAGATAATTGTGATACTATTTTGTCATTTTTTTTTTTTTGGATGTGTTCAAAAGAAAAAAAAAATGATTTAAAACGTTAATGATTCAAGTCGAACACTTGCGTTACTATAATAGTATAATATACTTTATTATAAAAATCAATTTATCATCTGAGAAAATGTATATTTTCTTATTTCTATAGATTAGTTTAATCTAAACAACTCTACGTACCTATGTCGCGGATTTACTACAATATATAGAAATGTTATAACACTTAGAACTGCGCGATATTATATAGTGTATAAAGATTAATTAATAAATGAAAAAAAAAAAAAAAAAATTATAATGATAAACATTCAACCAACTATAGATTAAAAATATAAATATTAAGACTGAATTAAAGTATCGTCATTACCGGATTGTTGTTTTAACAGTTGGGGCGCTATTTTTCTTTTGGTAATGAACGTTCGAAGCATCGACTGTACCTTTACGATTTTCTTCACTTGATTCTCGTAAAGCCTGCAATTAAATAAATAATTGTGTTATCATTTTTTTTTTTTTTTTTTTTTGGAACGCATCTTGCTTTGGTTTCACATAATATTCTCTGGTACATACCTCGATAGATATTCTTCGTTGTAATATCGGAGGAATACTTTGCCCTTTCCGATCAGCCAGCCTTCCATCTTCAAACGAATAAGCAACAGACGACAGTTCTCCTTGGTCACTTCGACGTTTTCGTAAAAATCGAAAGCCAAAAATTTATACCTACGGTGTTGAAGTAATTTACATTAGCTATACCGTATAATATAATATTATAAATCCAAATTATGTATATATTGTTTTATCACAGGCGAAATTAAATTTATATAAATGATTCTTGATGGGCGACGAAACTAATAAAGTGAATACGAATTTATTACGTATGTACTAAAGTACTCGGCAGTTTGTATTGTTTATTGGTGTTCTCATATAGAGTATATTTTGCTTGAGTATACATGCCTAATATTATGTTAATATGAACGTGTACTCTTAGGCGTGAATTCAGTGTTATTCGGTATTATTTATCAGGATTTTAACTGTCGAGATTTTGACTTTGTCGTGATTTTAACTGTCAGAATTATGATGTCGACCGACTATACAATATCCGCGTATGGTGTATGCAGTTATTTTGAAGTATTTAAGTAAATGTATTTAATTAATTTTATAGTATTTATAAAAAAAATTGAATATTTTTCAATTAAGTATTTTGAATACTGTCTCGGTCGTATCAAAAACTACCCCAAAACATAAAAACCTAGTTTTCTCGGAGAACTTTAACGGACATTTATCAAAATTTTGCAGTATACAATTTTTTTAATGACTTTTGTTTCGTAAAAACATAGTAATTTTTGTTATATTTCTGAACATCCAAGCACTTGCGAACCACCACCACACCTTTTACACCTTTTTTTTCATTTTTGTGAATCACACGATTAAAATATACTTCCTTTGCGTCGCCACTGCATCAAGCCTTTACGCGGCGTGTACAACAATGTATAGAACGGCCAACCTTAGCTAAACAGTACTAAATATCGTGGTCCCAAGGAATGAAAATCGTGAGTAGGTAATCGGTGTTAGAACGATTGGCGACGCACAATGACGTAATAGTCCCTCGACCGTTCGGTTAGTAAAGTCGATTAGGTACCGAAGGTTTTGGGGTTCGTTTAATACTCACTGCAACCGTATGCGTCGACAAAGGAAAAACTTTTTGTGTATACGACACAACACAAAAGTGGATGATATTAGGCCCACGGGCCTCGGACTTCACTTCGTATCACCGGTTAGCAATCTAATTTGTTTTATTTATCTGTGTGCGTACCTCTGTATGAACTCGTGAAAGGAAATCCGGCACGAATAACCGTTTTGCCTGGACGACACTGTTTCCACGACGGCCAGCGCCTTCAGCTGCTGTCTTACGACGTCCGGTTGGAAGTCCAGTGGCTCGTCGGACAGGGCGGCCCGCAAACACCGGACGAAGTGGACGCCGTTCTTTTGATCGGCCGTGTCTGCCAGCGAGCGAAGTATTTCCATGCTGCTGGATCGGTACACCGCGGACGCGGTACGCATGCGTCGCGTTTGCGAGTACTCACCGCGCGATTCCGTATTGTACTTCTAAAAAAAAATAAAATAAACGACTGTGAAAATGTTATTGTTTCACAGTTTATCCGTCAAAATCTGGCAATATATTACGTTATGTCGTATAATATCGATTGCTAATAATTATAAAGCTCAGATTTCAATGCATTTGCATATTTTTTTGTTCAGAATGTCCTACACGATGCTTTCCAAACTACGAATATATTTCAAGTATTCCATGTTATTGTAACTAAACAAATTTATTGATGTGCTTTTCGAGGTTTTTAACGCATTTTAAAACATTTTTGACCTATTTCTCGAATTAGGAAAAAACTGACTTCATTCATTGAAATGTAAACACAGTACCACGAAATATAAATCATTTTTATATCGAATAATATAACATCAGGTAATCTGGTTTTAAATTAAACAAGGCAACTTGTATCGGAGTATTTTCTTATCGAGCGATAATATTATATCGGTGGTTTGTGTGGCCGATTGTCGGACGCTTGTAGTCCGTGTAATTTATTGAAGGGACATTTTTTTTTGATATTTTTAGGGTATTTAAACCCAAGTCCTACTAATATATAATAATAATATTGGGGCTCGGGAGTCGCTGTAGCACTGATAAATAGTAACTGGAACTTTCAAATTGTTTATACTACCTATCGACAGTTTTGACATGAAATATCGAATATTAATTTCTCCACCAATCATTGACATTAACAGTGGTTTCTGGTAGTGAATTTTATGTTGTTGGTGCATTGGAGAGATACGTTTTTTATTTCTTTTGTAGTATTCAGAGTAATTGCGAAAAACCATAAAATTTAGATACCGGATTATTGAGAAAAATTCAAGCACCTCAATGCACCGAGAAATGCTAAAAAAAATTTATTTTAACTTTTTGATTGAAGCAAGTTTTCTGGTAAAAAAATTGTTTACAGATGTAAATTTAAAAAAAAAAAAAACACATCATAGTAAAACCAATACATTCATCAGTTCACTCGGAATCTACTGTGTAATACAATTATTTGTAACTAATAATTAGTTAGGTATTTTATTATTTAATTGTGTAAATTTTAATTATAATGTATAGATTTTATGTACCACACAAAATAACGTCTGAGTAACAAAAAAAAAAAAAAAAAATGAATTACGTTTTATGTGATAACAAAATTATATTGATAAGATGATAACCCAAAACTTACAGAATATTTCGTGGTGAAACTAGCTCTACAAATTTCACAGAACTTAATCAGTTCAACAACCTAATGATTCGATAACTTTGTGTTTGACAACATTTATTTATTTTACAAATGGGTTTTTAATTTTACAGAATTATTGTCAGTTTTCGATTCTGTAGAGTTACACGTGACCCGAAAAAGATTGGTATTTTAAATTATTACTATTGATACATTTAACGTATATTATTAAAATATCGTGTTTTATTATTGGAAACGTACTCTGATCGGCGTTTTTTCGGCTACTAACGCGGCTCCCCATCGATTGATTTTGCTGTTTTGAGTTTTTATCGTCAGTGCCTTTTCTCTGCATACGGTTAGATTCCCGGATTTCGTCAACCGGTTAATGAACAGGTCCTTGATCGCATTATCTTTGGACATGCGCATTGTTTCGACTACTTCCGGAGCCAAAAAGTCACGGTTCTTATCGAGCACGTCTTTCAACTGATACGAAACGGTACCGCTATAATGAGCCACGCTGAAACTCTTTGAACTGGGCACGTGAATGTATGGCTCTTTGGGGTTCTTCTCTAGTGCATCTAATACATACATATAAACGCAACGGGGGTTTTTTATTTAAAAAATATTATTAATACATCTCATCCACTATTTGTTACTGTAGTATAATATGTAATAGTTGTAATCATATTTTTCTTCTACTTAGGTAAGGTTAAGTTTAATAGGTTTTAGTTATCTATTATAATGGGTATATAGATATAACTCCAAATATCCGACGAGTAACTTTCGAGTATAATACTCGTACACCAAGGTTCAAACGTGTTGTTTCTGCACTTTTAATAGAAAGTTAAGTTAAATACGAATAAAATGGAATGAATTTGAATCGATTGGTTCTCCTACAGTTACTATATTAATACGAATTAAACAAACTTTAGGAAGTAACAAAAAATAATAATTTTCCCTTTAGTTCTTAAAATATTGAATATAGGTCCAACATACTGTTATACTGTATTTAATTTAATGTGTATAGATATATTACTTGTGATGTAATGATAGCTTTCTTCGTAGTTTTTGGTGGCGTCGTCAAATATATAAAAAAGTCCGTCGGGGTTATTCATTAGTACGTCTATAATCGGCTTGTTGTTCCGGTACTGCATGCCATGATAAGTTATTCCCTCTTCCTCCAAATCTTGCTGTACACGGGTTTATAAATATTTATCAATAAGCATATTTTTTTCGAAACAGTATATTTAATAAAAATGATAAAAAATATGTCACAAATAATCTATTTCGTAATTATTTCATCCATTTGAATCGTGGAAAAATAACTATAAATACTTGTTTTTGCGAGATATAACGTGGAAAGTCAATCGAAGTAAAAACAACGTGAAAACGCATATTCGTGTATATAAAAGAGCATGGAGGGTACGATTTAATCGTAAATTTATTGAATATTGCCCGAGCACGTTATGTTATGTTTTTGTTTTTTTTATACTATAATCCGTGTAGTATTATAGAAATACCCGTATTCCCGTAGGCTCAACGGTTTCATGCATTAAGTCACCGGAAAACAGTAGGATTCCGTAACGACTATATTGTATAAATACTGTACGCTCCTTATAGGCATATATACTCACCATTTCCCACGCAAACATCCGTTGGTTATAGTGATATTGGAACTGTTCGTTCAAACAATTAATGAACAACTGGTCCAAATTATTCTGATGGAAACACTCGAAACCGAACGCGTCCATTAAATACACCACGTGGGTGTCTCCGCTGTGAAAAGTTCAATTTTGCGTAATAGAAATATCCGTTTATTAAGAAAAATAATAATTATTTTTTTTGTTTTTCGGAATCTAGCAGTTGTTATTAGTTTTTCACTTACAATATGGCTCTGGTGAAAGACAATTTGAAGTTGATCACATTCACTATCCAATCGAACAGACGGGAATATAAGGTCTGGGCGAACACACGGATGCACCCGTAGGCTCCCGAAACCGTATGCTTGCGGCGGACCGCGACTCCGTTGACCACCACGCAATAATTCAACAACGACCAGGTGAGCTTTTTGGGTTCGACTTCTAATAACTCGGCGACTGAAAATAAGAGCTTATATTATTGATGCGTGTGCCAATCATGTGTTTGTGATGTCGGGAAAATAGTATAATGGAGTTATTTAATTTATATCTGTACGTAGCGATAAATTCATCGCTTAAGAAACATTATTTTGAGCGCAGTTCAGTCGAACGTGTTTTAAAATGTTGTGTGTTTAGGAAATGCTTAAAAATTTATTATGAGGTTCGTCGTGGTCAAAAAAAAAGTTGAGCGTAGGGTTTTTAATTTCAAATTTTTACATTTTTACGTTCAAGTACAAACGTAGTGAAAATCACGGCTTTCAAAACATCTAAAACCGTACTTTGCTCAGATTCGTATTTCGTTAAGCAATGATTTATCGTTCAGTACAAATATAAATTAACTAACTCGATGTACATAGTTCTTTCACCTTTTTATCTTCCTACTTTTTTTTTTTGGTATCGGAAAACGAGGTAACGGGACATCCAGATTCGGTGGGGACTTTTTGATCTGGTTAAAAAAACAGTTTTTCAAAACGGGTCAAAATTTTACCTTATTTGTACACGATTTAAAAAGAAAATCGTGTCCCCAGGGCGTTTCGAATTGTGACTTTAATGATATTATTTTCCTTTGCAAAACTCGTAGGCGTCTATCATTTGCGGCCTAGGGCGTTTTTCGATAGCTACAGAGAAAGAGTCGACGAGCACAAATTATACAATTTGTGCGCGTCGATATCTATCGCTGTAATAATATAATAATACTGATAGCGCTCGTTTATATATCTTTGTTTGTAACTCATCAGTATTCATATATTATGTTAATAATAATATGAAAAAACATACTTTTTTTTTTTTAGTTCGTTCGTTTGTAACAATATCGAACATTCAAGCGGTAGATACGTGGGCGTTAAAATAATTAATAATATACATTTTCATTCAATACAAATTGACGCGTTTTCAGTCGAGCTCGGTTACGGAATATTAAACTGCATTTGAACATGTGAGGGGTTTTTTTTTACATTATTTATAGCTAACAATATACCATGCCGATTTTCCTATATGTGTACTACGGTCAGGACGTTCTAAACATATATCACTTCATTTGTAACTTTAGGGTGTTCGTGTCGAATTGGATTAGATCGGATCTTAATAATTTAGATCCGATCAAATTCGTGTGAACCGTACAATCATTTTATTATTTAGTTAATTTAGATTATAGGAATTTATTAGTTTTCATTGTATGTTTTTTTTTTCTGTATGTTAACAATTTTTCGAGGTACCAGAAAGTTTGCTCCAATCGAAAAACGATAAAAAATCTTTTTTGTTGCACTTTGATCTAGTCAGTGAGTAGGAAAGTCATTTGTTGATTTTCAATGCAGTTTTTTTAATAATTTAACAAAATTGGAAAAAAAAAACATGGAAAGAACGAGAAAGTTACGCGCATTTGCGGTTTCATTATTTTCGGTTTTGTTTATTTGTTTTAACAGTTAAAATTATTTTAGAGAGCTCACATTTTCACTGAATATTTTTACTTTGCTGATAAATTCATATTATTCTCAGTCCGGACTAACTTGTAACTTATTTGAGTCGGGTCAGGCCGGTTTTTAAAATGTTTGTATCGTATTGGATTGGGACAGACTAACTTTGAATTTCTATCGAGTCTGATCGGATCTACTTTTGTCGGCTCGTGTAAGGCTCTATTTGATATCTATTACTAAGTCTTATTGAGTAATGCAGATAAAAATTAGCTATTAGTTTTATTATGATGTGTTTTTTCTCTCTCGGAAAAGACTTTTATGGTTAATGAAATTGCTTCGAATTTATTTTTCAAATAGCCTACCATCGCACAAAAAGCGTTTCGAAATTGTCTATACTTTTTCTAAAAAAAATTCGAGAAGATAGTTTTGCTTTTTTTCACTTTTGGTTTACTTTGGCTACACAGGAAAAAACCACGACAATAAATTACTATAATCTATAACCAATTTATACCGAACTCCGCTCAAAATCGATTTTTATCACTATGATTTATCGTTTCTTTTATTGTATATACAAAAATACATAATATGTTATGGTTAATGTTGAAAGTTGGATAGTTTGCAATTTTCATTCGGTAGAATGAATTCTATGCTGTTAGTTTTAAATGTTTTAATGATATAAAGTGAATGGGCCTATTATCAAACTTAATGGAATTAACATTTTCTGTGTTTGTGTTATGATGGTTCTTTTCTATACCTATTTTAATTTATAAGAGAGATACGAATATACAAAATATTAGTTTAAAAATCATCGTATCTCGTTTAAAAATTAAAAATTACTCTATATTTTTTATATCCTTCCAAAGTGCAAAGTATGTCCGGTTTTTAAAACTTAATCGTCTTTTGTTATTATACATGTAAGGTTTATCTTCAACATGCGATTATTATGCGTACATACTTTTTGTAATGAGTTCGTTGTCGTCAATTTTTGTCTCGCTGTCTTCCTCGGCGGAAACCGTAAGCTCACCGGCGTTAAGTATAGCCGCCAATATGCGCCATATTGTATTCAGCTGACTGTCCGTAAACTCCAACGTATCTTTCATACAGGCCAACAGTTTGTGGAAGTTCCTCACGTTCGAACCGGATTGTTTTCGTTCGTCCATATCGTCTCCTACTAAATACCGGTACCGGTGATCTTCGATCAAGTGATATTGACTCAATACTTTGTCCGAGCTGGCGGCCTCAACGAAATCGTAGAATACGTGGAAATTCTTTTGACCACCGACTCTTTTTTAAAAAAAAAAAGTAGTTAGTACCTATTTCATCATATTAACCGCCGGAAAACACATCGCATTATATTCAATCGCTCACCTTGAGTTCGTTACCCTCCATTTTTCTAACTGGTAGATGAAAAATAAAGCACCGCTAATCTTTCCGGTGGACGAATACGTGATTTGTGTCTGATTTACGTGTCGAGTGGAGTTCATATGATATTTGGTAGCCGCATTACCAAAAGCTTGGATCACGTCTATAGCACATTTTATTTTCAAACCGATGTTGTTCACTTTCGTTTGGTTTTGCTAATCGTAAACAGAAAATTATTATTTCTCATATATTTATAAAGGCCCGTAGCCATGGGGGACAATAAGGGGTATTACCTCCTTAGACCAATTATTTGCACCTCCTAGAATTTATATCGGAGGATGGAAATTTTCGAATTAATCGTTTTATTGGAACATATATTACAAGATTAAAGAGTCATAATATTGTTTTTTTCTAATGCCTCTCACCTCCTAAAGAATTATTGATCTGGCTACGGCCTGTGTATATATGATAATAATATACTCGTATTATATACAAGAGCTCGTGATTTAAATTAATTAAGTCGTATATGTAACACGTTCACTGAGCATAAAACATTGGACAAATATTGGAAATAAATTAAAATTAAACAAAAGTCACTGACTTCTCCCAAAAACAACAGGTGTTCGATTAACTTTCCGTAGTTGAACGATTTGCCAGACTTAGTTTCCCCGGCCAACAGTATGTGTTGTGGTTGTTCGTGATGAAGCATATCTTGGTAGGCCGCGTCGGCCACACTAAATATATGGGGCGCGTTGTCGGATCGGCATTTAAACTGATAACGGTAATGATACTGAAAAGAAAAATAACCTACATTAATGTGTGGTGTTACGTGTGTTCAGCCGAACAGCAATGTTTGACCGTTTAATATGAAGATCATTTACAAGTATTTTTTTTTGTAAGCATTTTAAAACTGAATATTGATTAAAATTATACAAATTATGAGATTTCAAAATATGTATACTCGAACTTCTCTCAGAATTGTTTTTCGTGAGTAAGGGTTTATCGTTGCATTCAGATATGAATTGAACAACTTTATGTATCCTACCTTTTTTTTTTTTATAATTAATTTTATTATAATATATTTATCAAGTATACATTTATAAAAAAAGAGCTGATACTGTTGAAGGGATGTGTCTCTGGGTTAAGTGGGAAGTTTGAAAGGTAGGTAATAATAACATAAAGTTATTTAAATTATATTTCTCAGCGAAGTTTAGTTTACCGGAACTATACGTTTTTAAACGAGTTGGTCGATTGTAAAACACAATTTTCCGTTTCATCATTTACCCGCTCCCTCCCCACCACCGAGCACGTTCCTGCAATTATATATTCCGTAAAAAAACCAAAAAATTTTAACTGCAATCGATATTATCATTAGACTGCAACCAAACGAATCAGCAATATAATTTTTGACCATTTATAATTTATAAACATTTTATTAATTGGTTTAATTCGAAACTCTTAGCTAGTAATACGTAGGTACTATACGTACAGGTACGACGTAAAAAACGGTATAACAATATCCATAAACGCTTTCAACACACGACGCGAAATTACTTTTTTCTCGTAGATCGGTTCGTTCTGGTTCGGATTCACGTACAATAATACGTCACCGACAAACGTATAACTCAGGCCGTCTAAATGGCGATTTTGTAATTCACTGAGAACGGTGTCTTCGGATACTTCTTTCAGAGCAGCTAAGTCTTCGAGGTGCATTGGCTTGGCTGCTTCTTTTTGATTCATCTGCAACATAAATTATGTATAGATATTATAATTATTATTCATATGACATGCATTACTCGCAGCCGTGTCGTTGCAGAAACACATAGACAATTTACTTTCGTACCGCACGCGCGCAATAACAAATTTGTAATAAATTTAAAAAACAATGGACATCGGAAGTTTCGCGGCGGACTTGCGGTTTTTTTTTAGCGCGTATTAAATGATTTCGGCTTCCTCTATTCGTCAGATAAAACCGCAAATATTTCCAATTCCTAACGAGAGTTATTATTTTTTGTTAATATTTTTTAAAGACGTCTAAATACAATGCGTAAACACGTCAAGTCAATAGTTTGACTCTCGGTTTATTTTATTCAAATAAATGTTTTATAATTAGTTTCGTATTATATAAATGAACCGGGAAAAATATATTAATTTTTGGTTTTCCATTCTGCAATAGATGTATGTTGTACCCCTAATGTATAATATAATAATATATATTTTATTATTTATGGATTTTACAGTGGTAAAACAATAATGTATATTGGATGATACAACTATTCGAATATTTATATATATATATATATATATATATATATATAATACTATAACAATTTAAAACAAAATTGCAAATTCAGCAATAATATTTTACTCGTATATATGTCATAATACTACACCTTGTTTAGTAAATTTAGTAAAATTTTAAGTAGAACAATAAACCCCAAAAATATAATAAAAATATGTTAGTTAAATATTGTTTAAAAAAAAAAGTCAAATACCTCAGTGTACCCCACTCTATTGTACTCATTTTTAACCCATTATTTTGGGTTACAATGAGCCAATGGTATCTATGTATAATTAGACGACCTGAAATAAAATTTATTTTGTTATTTTGAATTGCGCACGTGGCACGAACAAGTTACAAGCTTTTATTTTAAGTTCTTTATTTATTTTTTTTCATTTCAAATGAACTACATTTAAAAACTGTGTTAATAATTAAAACAATAATTCAATAAAAACAATAATAACCGACGAATATCCCGTGTTTGTTTATTTTTAGTTTTCATTGTGAAAATCAAGCAAATTATGCTATATGAAACTTTCGTAATCAGAACAATTTTAATTAATGAATCAATTAAATTATCGAACGATCATGGTATCAAACAGTTTATTAAAATGTCCCCTTATGTATCAGTGAGCATCGTTAGATATCATCTGGCTGTTATCAGCTATTTATACCGTCTCAATGTCAAAGAGGTATTTACATTTTTAGCACCCTTTCGTATTATAACAAATTAGCTAACAAAACGATAGGATTTCGATCATTTTGTACACTTTGGACTTCAAAATACATAATTGTAGGCCTTGCTGAGCGAGTGTAAACTGTGTTATGGGGTTCAGATTTAAAAAAAAAAAAGACTGTGATTTTATCATGTCTTAAAAAATTATGAAACCCATTTGAAATGTGGTACGAGGGGACAAGACAATGGACCCTTAGACCCCCTCTCCTAAACACGCTCCTGCTTACTGGTACCCCACTGTCCTACATATGCATTATTGTAGGTATTAATGTTTTAAAAATCAATCTGTACATTTTGATGTTTGAATATTGCTGGTTTTAATATTCGTAAAAGCGGTAAACATTTCGATTTTACATCGACTCCCCTCTGTCCCGGAAAAAAACAATCAAACCATGTGACCAAATTAAAAACGAATATTTCATAGCACAATAAAAAATTATTGTGCGATCAAAATACATTATATTAATTACACCTTTCCTCGTATAACCATTAGTTAGATATATCGGAAACAATACGTCGCGTTCGTTAAATAATTAATAACGGATGAACAATCACTAAACGCGACGATAAAAAGGTATTGTTCATTAGTTATCGATAATTTTTTTATACAGGTAATAGTTTTTGTTTTCCCCCGAAAGATATTATAGGTATGTTTTAAATTTTTTTTTTTTTTTTAAAATATTATTATTTAATTAAAATAATAACACGCGTTATTGTAACATAATAATATTTTTTTTTATAAACGGTTTACAATAAAAACGTTAGATTTTTAAATTTTACCTGTTTTCATAAACGGTTATTATTCAAACGACATTATCAGTTTATAGATTTTCGTTTGAATAAACAGTTCGAAAACATTCGAAATTATTTATTTAGATATAGAACAAAACGAAATATTCAAGTTCCGTACACTGCAGCGCAAAATACTTTATAATAACATTTTTTTACCAATAAGAACATCTGACTAAATAATTAATTTTTGAACGCATGCGCTTATTTTATACTTGCCTTTAAATATCCATTTTTTATGATCCTGTTTTCTGGTTTTCGGATAGACGTCACGTCGTCGAAAATAGACTCCATCACGGTTTTGATTTCAGCTTGCATCTAAAATACATTTTACGTTTTTGTTTCTGTTTTTT
Source organism: Cinara cedri (assembly GCA_902439185.1). Taxonomy (NCBI): domain Eukaryota; kingdom Metazoa; phylum Arthropoda; class Insecta; order Hemiptera; family Aphididae; genus Cinara; species Cinara cedri. The sequence goes on along the minus strand of CABPRJ010000011.1, from coordinate 191,937 downwards.
TTTTTTTTTTATTGTAAACGTTTTGTGAATATACGTAATCGTCTCGTTTAAGAGGGTAACACATAATATAATTATGTTATTTAAAGTATTTATTTAGCGTTTATATTGAAATAATTAGAGTTTAAACACAAACAACACAATTTATTAAAGAGGAGAATATTATCGAGGGATGTAGGATGTACGTATTTTTATTTTTTTTTAAAACAATTTAAACACCGATAAGAAAAGGGACCCATATCTAGTTTTTACTTTTTTTACAGTAGAAATAATAAAAAAAAAAAAAAAACAGTTATTGGGTTTTAAATTATTACATAATATTATATTATATTATAAATAATAATTACTCTAATTTTAACCTAAACGCCACAATTAAGTAACGTGGTTTTTCTATATTATCCGTTAGTTAGACTATACTCAGACATGTAAACTGAAGCGTCCTCTTAAGTATAATTGAACAAACGATTAATTGGTTTCAAAACATCTCCCGTTAAAAAACGAAAATAATAAAATGTATAAATGAGTGTGTCAAAAGTCTTTCATTTAATTGGTATAATAAGTATCGAATTTGCAGTCCAATGTTTTGTTGCGATATTTGTTTAGAACATTTTTTTTTTTCATATTAATATGCATGATAATACCGAATACCAATATATGTTATATATAGTATAACGTATATTTTATAAACTTACGTCATCTGGAACTTGAGTTATAAACGGATGTTCTAAGAGTTCTTCCATGTACGGACGGTGATCAGGATTTTTTTCCAGACACCTGAAAATTTATTTGAATTTTATTTTATTTTTTGAACGCGAAATTTCAATATCAGTAAAGTATTTTCTAATTTCGTTATTCAATTATACGCAAACTTGAATATACACATAGAAACCGTTCACATTTTCAGAGGAGTGAATCAACCCTCCTCGACTGTGATTATGTGTATAAGCGTAGTGTCTCTATTCTCTAATAAATTGTTTTATTCGTCCCATAGCGGATACCACATTATTATTTCTTTAGCGGTGTCTTATTATGGCGGTGCCGTCAAAATATTTATATTCACTTTACCTTGGGGGATGAGAAAAATAAAAAGAGCTATATACAAGTGACTAGCTTATTTTGTTCTGTTTTGATGAGTATGTTTTACTATTAAACAAAATTATAAAAGATAATTTTTGTGTTAGTTTTTTTTTTTTTTTTTGAAATAACTTTATTATGGTAAAGGTATTAAAACTAAGATTTATTATAGTTTGTGTTGATTATAGTACTATATCAAATGTATTCTCATATCCTTAAAAATGGGGGGGAGAGAGGAGGAATTGAGATGTATGTAAAATATGTATTGTATGGAAAATATTTTCGTTCGGGCTTGTCAAGAACCACTTCCGATAGAAACGCGTGTATGATGAAAAAGAGAATGTTGTATACAATAATGGCCAATCGTAAAAATTATTTAATTTTCTGTTTATACAAAAAAAAATGATAACATATTGATTTCTTATCCTAATCCCAATCTTAACGTTGAATTATTGTACTTATTAAACGGAATGCATGTTTTGTCGAAAATGATAATAAGTTTACGATACACTTAATGAGACGATACAGAAGATAAATTATACGAGTTGATGTTGACGCGTAGTTAAAAAAAAAAATTCTGTTTTATAAAAAAATTATTTACTGTTCGGAAAAATTAAAAACTTGTTTGATTAACGGAAAATTGGTACGGTTTATTGGGTTTTAAATAAAAGAAATGAAATAGGTGAAATATTGGTACTATAAAATATTTTATTTTCAGTGGTTCAAAACATATGTCCGAAATTAAATTAAAAATAAATTCACAATATACATAAAATATTTTCAATTGTTCAACACTTGAATTTATAGTTTATATACTAAACTAAAATTAATGATTTTACCTTAAATAATGCAATATCCTGCATAAATTATTACTCATTTAAAACTTACTGGTTTAATTAAAGCCGTAATTTTTCCCGGAAATTTCCATCATCCAATAGTATTTTTTCTTTTTCTTAAAATTACATACGAATATTCGTTGTACAACAGTGATTCATTTCCTTTATTAGTTTTAAAACTTTCCATTAAAATTTAAGAAACCCCGATTTTTAACGGCCGCACTAATTTTCCTTTCCGAAAATCACTTATTTTAAAACGGTCGAACAGGCGTTACAATTTTGCATTCGTGTTAAAGAAAATCATATTTTATTATTATATTAACAAAACAAGAGGTCGCGGTCCGAAATGTAGGATGAGAGACAGATTGCTTTTATATAGAGCTCTCACTTCAGAAAGGTGTTTATCATTTTACTATCATTATTTTTGTGTACCTGTTTATCGTTTAACTAACGGAATTTTAGTCGACCGATTGAAAATTGTTTATAGTTTCTTCACAATTTCGTATTATATTACACATGAGTGTATCGTTTGTCATGTGTCTTCGAAAGACCATCTAAACTATGTATCTTAGAAATCATTTCATTTGTAAATATTATTACGGTTACTAATATTACAAACTCAATTAAAAATAAATACAATGGTAATATTGTTTTTTTTTTATTTAGATTTCCGAAAAATGACGTGAAAAGACTGAAACGGTGTCATGCTTTGGGCTTATTAAATGCTACAATTAACCAATCGGTTTATAGAAATCATTTTGGTCCGGATTGCTCTAATTATTTCAGTTACAATAAAAGAATACTAAAACCATTTGCTTCGACTAAATGCCAAGAACTTATTGGCAATATCTCTTTTAACCTCAAATTAACAAAATATTTTCATTCCCGTATCATAAAATCTTACGGCTTATTCATTCTAATATTATTATTTATGATCTCGCGTAACAAAATCCGAATCTTTCGTCTTTTGACTCGTATTCGAGACGAAGAGCATAGCCATTTATTAACCTCTTGTTGACGTGTTACAATATTGGCTGTCAATACGTCAAGGATATTGAATATTAAAATCACGTATCTTTATTTTACATTCGATTATTGTTTAGACATTTTTTTTTTTTTTAATTTCAGTATTCCTCTTGACTATAATTATAATATCGTAATAGTACCCACGACATATTTTGTGCTGTAACTAATTTTAAACTATAACGTATGTTTACCACCTATGAAATCATTTAACTAATACTTGTACAGATATTTTAATTTGTGTTTCAATATCACTTATGTCGATCCGTTCGATCGATAATATTTTAACCTTTACGGCCGTGCACTAATAATATAATATTAGGTCGTAGGTATTATAGGTACCGACTTATCGATCGCATTTTTCGAAATGCTTTCATGTTATTATATTGTACTTCATTACTTCATAACATGACGCTGACACGCGGTATTAACCACAACATGCGATAGATACCTCCCCTTACTCCACCCACACATTAACTCGACTCGCTTACTCGGCGATGAAGTCATTAAACAACTGCGACCAGTTTGATGGTTTGGACAGTCCCGGGGGCGGATTTCTAACGATTTGGAACAACGCTCTGGTCGGATGGATATCGAGATACGGCGGTTTACCGTCGCCCAACTCGATGGCAGCGATTCCTGAAAACAAAAACGAAAACGTATACAAATACTCGTACTCGTATTAACCATGATCTGATTCATCGTTCAGTCGGTTTTATCCCGACATTTTTTATGATATACCAATTACAGCCAATTTTTATATTGTATTTTTTTAAATATCTTGTAAAGAGCAAAACACACGCATTCTCATGTATTGCCGCGAGTCGTAATTATATGTATAATAGAGTATCGCAATGAGCTCACCGACCGACCAAACATCGATTTTCTTATCGTAGTATGACTGTTCGCCAGAACCTTCTTTGTATCCCGTCAAAACTACTTCCGGCGCCATCCACGCCGGTGAACCGATTCCCGTGTTGGTCTTGTACTCCGGGCTTTCTAACTTCCTAAATATATATATATATATATATAATAACTGTAATATTATAGAGTATAATTACAAAAGTTGCACAAGGAACAATATGTTGATTGACGCAGAAGAATTACATGGGGTGGTAACGCATGGTGGAATATTGAAATATATGGTTTTAAATGGAAACTCAATGACAAAATACCATTGGGTAAGCCAAAACTAAACTATAACATTATAATCGACACAACACAGTGTATACAGTGCAACAGTCTTTTTTTTCTAGGAAAATTCGACAAAACGTCAAGTTGTCGTCATCAATTCAGAGGCAACAATTGTCCATCTCTTCAAACAACAAACCAACAGCACAAAATATCTACCAGTATTTATTATTATATTATATAGGTGGTATTGGGCATTACAATACGTTGACATCGAGAACGAATCGAAAGGGCGGCGCGTCCATATTGGATTTAAATGACGCGTAACGTGATTTACTCACGTTTTACGACGTCCCCATACGTACTATCGTATAATATAGAATCTATGACAAATACTATATATTATACAGGTTGTAAAACACAGCTAATACTTTCCGCTAGATAGGTATGAAACAAATATGAAAACTATATTGGAAAACTCAAAGTGTTGTCCAAATATTTGGAAATATTCAGTTATAATTAACTGCAGTTACCTGGATAAACCAAAATCCACCAACTTCACTTCGCCATTTTTTGTTAACAGTAAGTTCGAACAGCGGATGTTTCGGTGAATCACGTTATTTTCGTGTAAAAAACACAACGCCTGTAAGATTTAAAAAAAAAAAAAAAACAAACATGACTATTTTTAATAACATATAATATAATATATAGAAAGCGTTCAAAATCCCGACAGTGTACCCCTGATTACGGCACTGCGTTGTACATTATTAGCTATTATCTGAAATCGTTATAAATCATATTTTTTTTTATTATAAACTGTTAACAAGTTTTCATACCTTAACTAGTTCTCTGAGTATGTATCCGACGTGTTCTTCTTTCATTCTTTTGTTTTGTAACAAAAGCCCATTAACCAAGTCAACAACAGTTCCTCCTTCGCAAATCTGTTAATATTATAAAATAGACGGTAATGACGCCAAATCTGTTAAGTGACGTCGTGAAGACGACGACGCATCAAATAATTATGAAAACGCTATCGCACGATTTGCACGAGAAAACTTGCTTAAATTAAAAAGTTCATAGAAGGTTTCTCGGCAAATTTAGGATCTAGTTGGTGCCTTTAAGAAAATAATGATGATACAAAAGAAAAAAAAAACGTCGGAAGAGCGGAAACATGTACGAACGTCGATTTTTATCAAAATATATCGCAGTTATTTATACTTGTTACAAATAATTTAGTTATTTTTCAATTTATAATGATACAAAATGTATTGCTAGTTTTTTGTTTATTGTTTGAACACTCAAATGTTTGATTCAAAGTTCGTTTTTTGTTTGAATAAAAAATGTCTGCATCTAGTAATAAAAATATTAAATCGATACACAGTATTTCAATTGGATTTTTATATCTCACGTATATCTACACGCTTTTGCGTATTCACGAGGAATCAACATTCGAAGCTATAATACTGTGTACTTAAAAAAAAATCCGTGTTCACTTATAGTGTAATTTTATTATTCCCATTAACAAGTACATTCACGTATTCAAATTATTTTTCACGTAATACGTGAATAACACTGAAACTCACGTAAACACGAATAGTAAATTCACGTGTATCAAGTATACGCGAGTAAAAATGTTTTATTCACATACGTACTCCGTACTCATGTACGTATTAAATCGCGTTTTTAATCGAAATCTCTAATTTTAATACGTGAATCTGTTAGACCAGCATTCCCCAAATTTTTCCTCCGTTGGACCTCTTATAGATAGTAAAAAATCGATCCCCTTCCCTCCTTCTTTATTCATCAGTATTTTTATTTTTATTTATACTATTGGTATAGTATTTTCAATTTAGGTTCGCGGACCCCCTCTGGTATACACGCGGACCCCCAGGGATCCGCGGATCACAGTTCGGGAAACTCTGGTTTAAACCCCAACTATCATTACGATGAGATACGACAAAATATAGACGTAACGGCGAAAACAACATAATAACTGTCTCGTATAATTTATACGAATGCTCAATAAAACTTAAAGATTAATTTCTACACTAAGCCATACCTCCATGACAAACCATAATTCAATTTTGTTCTGGTTTGTGAAAGCGCCATAAAACGACGGCATGTTCGGATGTGATGACAGATCTTTCAATATCCGATATTCTTCGTTAATGTCTTTTTCGTTGATCGAAATTTCTTTTAGGTTTTGAACTTTGACCGCCACATTTTTTCCTAAATAAACCATCCGTTTTTAGTACTTATTCATATTCACGCATGTACAAATTATACGTTCGTTTAAAATACGTGCATTGTTTCGTCAACAGAACAACAGATTAAACAATTATTGTACGATTCTAAACAATATTATGCGAGTTGTCTGATGTATTTTATGTTTAAAACCCATGTATCCGCTATAGGATTTAAACAGGCATGCACAATTATAATAATAACTCTTAAAGTTCAGTTTGCGCGATTCGTGGTTACGCCGAGAAGCTTCGGACTTTCCTCGACCCCCAATGATAATAATGTCATTTTATTTACGTTTAAAATACCGTATTGAGTTACATTATTTTCAATAGAACTACGAGGTTAACCGCAAAACTGTTTTAAAACTCGAAAACTCGTTTTTCAATAAAAAAAAAATCAACTAAACGCGACCACTGGAGGGACGCTCGGAGTGGGCTACATTGAATTTAACACTCTGAGACGCCACCACCGAGGGATTTCGGTAATCCGTAGTAATTTTTTCTAATTCGACAATTATTGTTAATTCATACACATAACATACATAATACTATTACGTAACTACTATATACATTGTGTACCTAAATAGTAGTTATTTACACCTAGATGCAAATATAAACCGAATTAAAATTCCTTGTAACATTTTATTTTGAAACGTGTATGTATTTTGTACGGTGGTATGCAAACGACACGGCGACCGGACTCACAAAAATATTTAACATAATATTACTCAACTCAAACGATTATATTATTGACGTGTCAAACTCTCGAACGTTGGGAATTCGAATTTTGTAATTCTGTAATATTCAATAATAACTCCCGAAGTTAAACATGTAAAAATGTTTTAAATAATATACCTTTGTGTCGTACAATTTAAATCAACTATAAGATAGTTTTATGGCTAAAGTTCCAGGTGTTAGTAGTTACGTTTATGACATAATAGTTGAGTTTAAAATGAATTGTTAAAAAATTACGTCCCTAGGGCTATACTTTGGCTCACTCCGGCCATGTCATACTTATTTTAACGATATTATTGTTTATTATCTATGACCGTGTTTGCGTTTTCTTATGCTGATATAATTATAAGTGATAACGGAACACAGGCACTTATAAATCGGTGTTTATCGACTATCTATGGGTAGTTGCTAAAATATTGTGATAAAACCACAAACAAATATTCTCATAAAATTACAAAATGCTAATTTTATACTGTAAATACTATAAAATTATCTATATTCGCATATTTTAAGTGTGTTAAAAAAACTCATGGAATACATTCGTACACCTTTACATTTCGCAAATATGCTACCAAATGATGTGTATACATATATTTATTTTTGTTATCAGATACATAATTCAAATTTCTAACGTTTTACTGTCCGACACGTAAATAATATTATTATTGTTCACACTTTGTATTATTTTGTTAAATGTTTTCGGGAATACCTACGTGTCTGCAAGATGACTGACTCCGTTATTGTTATCAGTTATCACCGATCAGTTATATTATCACCGATTTTATTATTAATTTCTTTTCAAAATGTACCCGTTAGGTTATTTATTTTCTATCCAAGTCTGATGTCTGAATAATATTTTAAGTCTAAAATAGTTTATTTCTACCATTATTAATTATTATTCTTTCTACAAACTATTATAAATTTGTTTGATATGCTATGTTATTATATATTGTAATATGTATTTTATTTTTGTGAATACAATACATACGCATCAATATTATTTATTTTATTCTATTAGGTTTTTAGGAACATGTCCAACACAAATGAAATCAAATGTATAGAATGTGGGAACAAATTTAAGTTTTTAATAAACTTAAGAGATCATGTAAAAAAAAATTATTATTATATTTCTATTTATTACAACTTATTTAACAACTAACTATTATAAATTGTTTATTTTTCACTATGAAAACTTAGAACTGTAAATTATGATCATACGGACTATTGTACTCGTTAACATATTATTAAGCTATTATTTTAATTTTTAATAATGACGTGTGTAAACCGAGTACTGACAGTACCGTGTACTCTGAATGTTATTCATCATGATTTTGAATATGAATCACGGTTAGGTAATAATAAACTGATAATAAAATTGGTGATAACCGATTACGAAGTAGGCCATCTTGCAGCCATTCGGATTCCCTGTCGCTAGACGTTTGTAACGGGGCTCGGTTGAGTACCATTTCGATACGTATTGTTTATAAAACACTTATATAATATCAAGTTGATAGAAATGTCCACTCGTATTTAATTACTAAAATTAAAAGAGGTTTAATTCGTTATGTCAGCCGTATTTTATAAAACAGCTCGTTAATATATTTTAATCAAAATAATAATAATTAGGTTGGTTGCATTTAAAAAATAATTTAATTTGTCCAAATACAATTGTTTACATGAAATGTTGAAACATATGGTATTTTACCAAATAATGTTAAGCCATTTAGTTACCATACTATTGTAACGACATATTACCAGGGCAGACAGTAAGGGCCGCGAACGAGGGTTTTCGATGTTTTCGAGGTTCCCGGGATTTTCCAGGATTTCAGTTTTCATATATCTATCATGTAAAATACTTATTATCTCGGAAAATGTAAACTTTTTTACATAATTTAAGAAAAATAAGAATCTCTAAAACGGTAGGTTAACTTTATTTTTTATCACCTTTACGTTTAGGAGTGAACTAACTACCGCATTTTAATTTCCAAATGATAATCTAAATTTAAAATTCCATAAATAGATGAAATTAAAAATACTCACGAGTTTAAATATATATTTTGGTATTGGAATTTTTATTTTTCGTCATGTCGTTGACGAGTGTTCCAGTTTTAAGTTTTTCGTTTAGTTTTTCATGGGTAGAGAGAGAGTTGTGGAGCATTATTTGTGTGGTGTGATGTTTATGAATTTTAGATTCTAAATAAAGCCTTTTTAGTTTTACTATAAAATGTTTTATTATTATGGTCTGTAAACTATTTGTTTATTAATCTTAATTTAATCAAACATTTTATAGAGACTTTCTTATAGAATTGTTGATCCAATTGGTACATTCAAAAGGTCATTTTTCGATTTCCCTTCAAAAACACATTTTTGTGAACTTTTGGGTAAGTTATCTAGGTGAGTGCAGATATAAATTAAATGATTATATTATATATGCTCCTTTCTGAATTTTCTCGTAAAATAGTGGCATATACTTATTAGTCTTAACGACGTTTAAACGCAAAGGTGACAAAAAAAAAAAAATAAAAAGGTTAATGCAACATTTTAGAGCCGCTTGTATCTTAAATATTCTTAAAAAAATAATGATTCCGAGATTGCAAGATATTGATTATCTGGAATATATAGAACACTGTATATACAAGTATACCCTACTAACCCTAATATATATAGAAACCCTCGAAAATCCGTATTAGACGTATATTGTTATAATATTACGCATTAATTCGTGAAAATCTATCAGCATGTCCATTATTTATAATAACACAATTATTATTATTATTATTGTTATTATTATTATAATTTAACCAGATTTCTTGTCGACGGCCGCGTAAACGTTACTGCATATCCCCGAGCCCAGCAGCCGGATCAGCTCAAAACGATCGCCGGCTTCCGGCAAATCGTTTACGTCCAACTGGTCGGCTCCGAGTTTCCCATCGCCGTCGCCCATCGTATGACGTTGTCTCGGGTCTGTCGTCGTCGTCGGTCGCGGTGAACGAACGCAAAGATCGCGAAACAGATAAGAAAAAAAAAAAAAACCGAAACTAAAAACCAGCAAACGGGGTGTCGTATCCGTACGTGAACGTACTACAACAGTCGTTTGTCCGATTCGTAACGGACGTCGGGCTCGAGCAGATCGACGATTGACTGAAGGTCCGCGAGGTACTCGTCAACGAGCCGACCGCGGGCGGATTACGGCGGAAACCGTATAAAAGACGTAATTGAATTACTAAAAAAAACCTTTTTGCACGCCGCCGCCGCCGGACATTACACACTTCGTGCTTATAATAATAATATTATAAACGCGTTTCCGTATTGCAATCACTACTCGTCGTATATAAGTTAAACAACGTTTATTGTTATATAAAAAAAATAATAATAATAAAAAATTGAGCTGCTGGGTGTGCCACTGCGGTTGTGGGCGGGAAGTTGAAAAGATAACGTTAATGTAATTCGATTAGTAAATGTACATGACGATAAATCGTTGCTAACAAAAAACAATTCTGAGCGAAAAATATAAATAAATAAAATAAAATAAGGTCCCTATGATTATTTAATTTAAGCAAAATTGAATATAGTGAAACCATATTATTGCCGAAAAACTTTCCCGTTTTCCCAACGTTTTTCCTCCGTTATTCCATTATTATTATGGGAATTTCTTGAAAAATCATACAATGAATTTCTTATGCATCAACTTGACAAAATTTTCTTTTAGAAAGGATGCTTTTCGTGAAATTTGAAACGAGATTTTCCAGTGTTTCCTAATTACTATATAAAACCCTTTGGAAAATCAAAAAAATGACATATTCAATGCGCCAAACAGTTATTTTTTGATTGGAGCAAGATTTCTAGTAGAAAAGTTGTTTACAGAAAAATCAAAAAAATGCACAAAAACATTCAGAATCTAAAGAAATTAAAACAAATCAAATCATCATTGTAACCCGCACGAGCCACGGGTCCTCTGAAAACTTCTATACATTATACTGTATACATCTATAATAAATGTAAAAAATATTATATTAAGTATTCGAAATATTATAGTAGGTATATCCGAATATTTTCGAATATTATACGGATCAATAAAGACTAAAGAGTCCTGATTATGTATGCGGCCTAGTATGGGGTGTTCTTTATTATCCCTCTATGTACAGTCTAAGGTGTATTTGTTTTGCGGCTTCATTATATTATAGAAGTCGTATGCGACTTCCTCGAATGCCATTGTTTTTTACTTTTTAGTTTTAGCTCGTCGAGAAACAACAAAACACTTGCATACTATAAGGCTATTATAACAATTATATATGTGAGGTATCTTGCAAGACATTTGATGGTTTTTTAATACAAATTTCTAGTACAATTTTAGAACAAATTTCAATGTTTTTTTTCTTTAATTTTCCCCGAAAATAGGGTGTTGTGTCAGTTTTATTTATTTTGTATGTATATTATTTTTAATTTATCATTTTCCCGCTACGTTTAGACATTTCTAGCGGCTCTCTCTGTGCTAAATAAGCTCTGACTAGGTAATTTCGAAAATTAAGGTGATTTTGTAAGGGTAATAAAGTGATACAAATTATTTTAATATGAAATTAAACGTTGTTGGGGGTGAATGGAGTTTTTTTATAACTTATTTAACCCTACAGATTCTTCAAATGAAGCCCCTCTGGCACAATTGTATCCTCCTATACAATCGTGTACGTCATGCATAGTGCTAGTATTCAATTTTCAACTCTCCCACCCCCACCATCCTATTACTTTTGTAATTGAATTTCACCATATTTTTTGGAGTAGTATATTAATTGTAGTTATAGTATTGTATAATATACCTATACATTATATGTTATTTATTGTTTTACAAAGAATGTTTCTATTCAGAAAAAAAAAAAATAGTTGGGGGGAAACTTCGATTCAGTTGACGGACCTCTGCTGTCACTGGTGTTTTTTTTCCAATGAGCACTTTATGACGGTATTTTTTTAACAATAATGCTGCGGATTTTAAGTTAGCGCGTTTCTTTATAATAATCAATTCATGTACAGTATATTAAAGCCATATACACAATAATAATGAATCGATATAGTACGACCAATCGTATGTTTGGCATGTCTAAAACGCATCGGGATCAAACGCGATGAAAGTGCAAAGATCTTAAGTTACGTTGGTTTTGAGAAATTTCATTAGAGGAAAAAACTATAATAAATAACCGACGACGCGCCTAAGATAATAAACCGTATTAATATGTTTTCTATATTAAAAAAAAATATATCCGTTTGGGTAAATATCATTGGAAATTACACCGGATTACATGATAATCTTTAATATAAAGATTGGTATACAGCATCGACTGTCTCGAACCGCTTTCGGGGTATAATAATTAAAGAGGACGTAAGATACCGGTATGTCATCCTGCCTCCGTTTTAAAAAACGTACGACATAATAAATTTACGTTTAGCAGGGACAGTGCTATGTGCAACGCGCTGTTAGTTTTAATATTAAAGTAAATCGCCTATATTATCAAACTTAAAGTTAAGACCGTATAAATGCGAAAGTAACTCTGTATATTTGTCTGTTACCTTTTGGCGCCTAATCCGCTAAACAGATTTTGATACAAATTTTGCAAGGAGATAAATTGCATCCTTAGAAAAGAACATAGGCTACCTTTTGTTTAAAAAATAAAGGTAGTGAAATGGACATTGTGTAGAAATTTGTTTATGCTGTAAGCACGTAAATATATGTTTTTGTATTCTATTCATTCTAAAATCAACAAATTACATCTTTAATGCACTAACTATAAATCAAATTCAACAAAAAAGTCTTGTTGACAATATTTCTGGTAGGAATATTATTATACAGAAAAAAAATACGTAACCTAGTAAAACCAATGGATCGCTCCACTACGGTCAAAATCCAAAATGTGATCATTAATTGTACAACAGTGGTGTAAGTGGTAAATACTTCAAAGAGAACTATACTTACCAGAAAATGAGGAGTGTTTCCGGGAACTAACTAAATCCAACTTAACTTTTCAAGTATTAAAGAATTTATTTTTAATAAAAATAATTTAAGTTTTAAAATCGCGTTAAAAATATTTTAGTGATAATAACTAATCTCCCTGGGGACTTCGAAGATTAAAAGGGACTCAATATATTTTTACTTTAAAAAAGAAGGGGCAATATACGTTCCTTTTCGTCCCCCCACTTTAACCACTGTTGTACAATTGAAAAAACGGAACTAGGTAAATTGGATTAGCGATAATTTATGTACATTTTGAAAACGGTAAACTGAGTCCCGAGGAAAGAAAGTTAGTCGATAAGTTGGGTCTCAGCTTCAATTATTATAATATATACCTTGTATCTACTTACTATTAATATTATTATTATTACCATATATATATATATCATATTATTAACGGGAAATTTACACTTATTAAAGTGTATAATGTGTATATTGATCAGTTTTGAATCTATAATGTTATTCTGTGTTAATATAATTTATGTATTAAATATTTAAAAAAAAAAAACCACTTACATTTTAGTTCAAATATAATAATGATATTGCTTTTGAATTTATAATTTTCGCAATCTATGTCATAATTATAAAATATATTATTGATTTGACTTCTGATAAAGTTTATTAGATATTAAAAAAAAAAAAAACACACAATTACATAATAATTGGTTTTTTGCTGGGGCTCGATTTATCTAATACTCTCTTCTTTTTTTTTTCCGGGACTAATTTACTACTAGATCCCGGTGTTTACTAGTTGTGGTGAAAATCAAAAAATACATACTAGTTGCGGTCAACTAAAAAAAAGGTTACTTACTAGTTGCGGTCACCCTATAAAACTAATAATAGCGGTCACTTAATCTGGTCTCCATTATACTAATATGAATATTCAAACATTTTTCTTTTCATTTATAACAGACTTAGGACTGTCAACATTTTTTATTTATTGTCTAGGTATGGTTAAAAATATTTATTTTTTTTTTTATAAAAATTGTTTTATTTTGTATTCTAAAACTCACTATTTTAAGAACTGTTAAATTATCGAATAATTCAGACATTTTTACGCGTAACCGCAACTCGGGAATAGATACACTATAAATGAAGTGACCTCAACTGTTATATTTGCTTGTTTCCAAAATCGCCAATGACCGCAACTCTTAGTACAACTCGTTAGAAAACAACGAAAAACTCAAAACCGTTAAACTCAAAACTGACGTCTCAAAAATGACCGTCACCATTTTGCTCAAATTTAGTTATTATACAATTCTCGTTGCGCCCAGACTAGTTTAGATCGATTTAAAATTAAGTTGGCAATGATTATTATATTTTATATATTATATAATATTTGAATATAGTCTAGCGTTACCCAGAGAACACCACGAAGAAGCGATACTTTTTATTCTCCGTCATTTTTTTTTTTAAACTTTAAATTCAGTTTACGTTGAAAAATTGTAATTAAAATGTTGTGCAAGCAAAATAAAATGTTATGATTTTATTAAAAATCTATTTAATAATACCTACACATTATTTTTAAAATCGAGTAATTTTATTTGATTGGTACCATGTTATTTTTGTTCGATTGTTCTTTTGTCTTCGAATTATTATTTGCATCTTTCGATACTTTTGGTATTTCAACGCTATTTATTTTTATATAAGTATTAGCTTTGACACGATTTCGTACAACATTGTACTAATTTGATACAGATGGAAAATTAGAACAAAAATTATTATTAAAGAACGAGTGAAACGACTCACACATATTCGTCGTAAACACTCGAAAGTGTAAGTGTACATGTAAGAGTAGATGCGCTATCGCTGTACTGTTCGCTAAATTATGTATTATTGATGATGTACAATATTTGACTGAACCATTGCTAACTTAATTTTAAATTGATCTAAACTAATCTGAGAATCTTAGAATAACAAAATTTGGATGAAACGGGTATCCGGGCGAAACGGCAACTGTCATTTTTAGGCGAAATGGGACCCGCCGTTTGCACACAACGAAAACACATGTTATATGCATTTTTTAAATTTGTACCTACCTGAGGTAAACTAAGTATCGGTCACTGATTGCAGCATAAATTATCGTTTGTAGACTATATCATTTTGGATTTTAATGTAATTTTAGTATAGTTTCAATTGGTGACTCGATGTGGGTGTGTTGAAACATTAGTCGTAGGCCAGTAAACAGTGCGGACACTCTGTAAGACATGGACGTCGTAATTTCCAATATTTTTGAAACGCGGCAAGGTAACCGATGTTTTAACATCGGTAATTATTATAAACCAAGTTAATTTCGTATTTCAAAAAAAAAAAATGGTGTAGGTCGTGTACCGCCAGCGTTATTGTAATTAAATACAATTTTAAAAGTGACCAACACTCTTAATCATGAGTAGTATAATAATCAAACAATGACACGAGAAATTACATAGGAAGTGGCCCCTAAATATATAGTACACAAAACCGAGCAAATTAATACGGCAAGAGTTACGAAGCACAAATGAATTTCACTTGAAATTTACAACGTAATGATGTAAAATTACTACGAAGATCAATAGGTATACGGATTCAGAAAAAAACACAATTCATCACAATCTTTTGAAGACGGAAGAAACCAAGCATAGTCAATAATATGTAAAATAACCTTCAATACCGAGGTATAATGCGTTTTGTTTTGCCGGTGACATCGAAAGAATATATTTTATATTTACGCGTAAATAGGTGAGAAGATGGGAAGGTAGTAGAAGGGAAATTTAATGTATATCTGTATGCAGAGATTCACCATTGTTAGCGAAAAAAAACGAAACGGAATCCGGTTAATAGTGTTGCTTGATCAACAATGTATGTGACATATTATGATAGAATATTTACATATACGTTAAACATTTTCTTCAATAATAATATTTGTTTAGTAATGTTCCTATTTTATTATTTTTTTTTTCCTAAGCAAAATTGACAGTAGAAAAGTAGTTCACGGATTAAAAAAAAAATAAACTTCACTGTAAAACCAATACATACCTCGCTCCACTCGAAATTTCAAATAACTCGGCACTTATTATACCGAAACTCGACGAACGCGTTTTCGGGGACGGGACTTGTGCGATCGCCCGTATAATCGTTCCGACTTTGCGCGATTCGCGAAGTACACAAGTCCTAAGCCTGCCGTTAAAGTGAACAGAAACGCGTCGCATAAACTCACAACACGGACCGATTTGTCCGCAACCAGTGCACGGCCTACGCGGCTACACGGCATGTGCGCCTACCTAAAGTCTGTGTGCGCGAACGAGTTTTTCCTTTTTTAAGAGGACGCTATACCCGCGTGTGCTGTCTCGGTCCAACTGACGGGGGCCATATAGCAAAACCCATCTCACGCAGTCCGCGTACAACTCGCTTAGGTTCAGTTTTATAGTAAAATCGCCTTGAATAAAATTGAAAGAGTACGATGGGCGAGACGATGCGTTTTCCCTATTGTTCTAATTGTTATACCGGTTCAATGACGCCGGTTCAACACGCCGGCCGAGGTAATAAAACGCGATTCGCCGTTTTTGAACGGCCGTAACGTATTGAAAAACGAATATAAAAAAAAAAAAAATCGCGCGTCTTCTCGCCCACCGGGATTCCGTCCTCTCGGTTGTTTTGCAATCGGCGCTTTTACTCCAATACCGAAACCAAACGCGTGTTCTACGCGGACGGCTCGAGGCAGATCCCGTCGTGCGGTTCGCGTTGGTCGGAGCGAGACGGCGCGTACGCGCGCACCCGTCGTCTTCTTGAGGTCTTCCGTCGCCGCGGGCGCGTAGCCGCGTAACGTACGCGCGCGACCGAGCGGCGTCCGGTCGCGCGAAAACGAGTCGTAAATATTAAGGCAAACGAGTCTGCGCGCCGCGGCCGGTTCGCGCCGAGCCCGAAAATGTCGACGGGCACGCCGGGGTTTTCGGGCGGGTGTTTACGAAACGCGGCTCGCCGGGCGCCGTTTACACACACGCACGGCCTTCCGTCATTCATGGGCGCGCTACTCGCGGCGGCCGCGTTCGCCGGATACCGTGTCCGGCTCTCAATGGACGAACGATGCGTTACGGCTCCGTAAATGTACCCGCGCCAACCCGTATTTGAATATCGCCCGTTATGCACGTCCGCGTGCAGTGTATATATTTATTATTTACGACGACGGACGCCATTGACGTCGTCGTCGTCGTCGTCGTACAAACGCGATTAGCATATTATTATTATTATTATCGTTATTATTATTATATAGCTGCGTTATAAATTAATATCTGCCATATTAAACAAATTCATTAATGCTTCTTGTCCGTTCCGATTAATTTACCCGCGGACGGTCGTCGTCACGCCGCCGTAACAAATATTACCGATATTATTATTATTATTATTATTCGACGTCGCCCGGAAACCTGTTCCCGTCACGACGACGTCCCCGCGCAATGTCGTCCCGCACCGCGCATAATCGCGTTTATAATATTAATAATTTTTAACGCATTATACGATATTATTATTATTATTATTATTATTATTACAATATTATAATACCGCCGTGTATTCCGCCGCGGTGCGTTGCGCATATTATAATATATTATTTATATTGGGCGGGTATTATAAATAGTTTTCGGTTTTTTTTTTTTTCTCTTTTCCTTCGGCGTCTGTAAACCGCTCTTCTACCGAAAATCTCGTTCCGTTCGAACCGTTCGAACCCGCAGAGGAACTTTCTCGCGGAATGTCCGATCTGTTCGGCGCGCTGACGAATTCGTCGGGTTCGTGTGATTTCCGGCAGGAACGCGTTCGAAATCCCGACACGGTCGAAATCCCAACAAAGTCAATATTCCAACGGACGACATCAGCAGACACGATTATCGGCGTCCCCCGAGATTGTGTAGGCGATCGCTTAATATTATGTCCCTTGACATTTCGACTCGCACCGTGACTGAAAAAAATGACTTCGTCGATGCATTATAAACATATAGTACCTATTAAATCACTTTCACCTTGAACAATACAACATCTGGTTTTTTTAATTAGACGAGGCAACGTTTATCGGAGTAATTTCTTATCGATAGGGCATTTAAATCCGAGTCTTACATATTCAAATATTATATGTATGCCGGGTCACATGAACAGTCACTAAATATTTATCGAACGGATCTTAAGCTAAATAATATCGTTTTTGGCGGAAACGAGTATTGGCGGTAAAGCGGAACGTACACTTTTGGTGAAAACGGGTACCGCCTATATTATCAGTTTCGATACTTTTCGATTGGCCCTCGTACGGGAAATGCGTCGGTCCGTCACGTGGTATATTGCGAGGAAAGGCGCGAGCGGCCCGGAAAATAGAAAAAAAAAAATACTACGGGGGGTAAGGGAGGAACAACCGAAGAGCTTACAGAGGAACAATACTTGCCCGGCAACTCGGGTAGAACATGATTCTGGACGTTTTGCCTTATTGAGAACACGATATCGTTCGATTTTGATATCAAACAATGGATTTTCAAAATTACCCAGAAAACAACACGATTACGTATGAACTTTTGGACAATGTTGCCATTTATTATTTATTATTGCCGATTCGTTTAGTTGTCACATTATTTATGACGTTATAAAAAATGTTGATGAACTTGAAAAAGTCAAAGTTAAAAATTTGTCAATTGAATTGACAAGTAAAACTTGTACAACAATCTGTTTGTTTTACTAACTACGAAACTAGTTTAAAATAAAATCAATTTTTCACTTAACTCTTGAAGAAATAACCATAATAATATGTCAATATAGGTTTGTTTGGATTTTTCAGGCAAGAAAAAATAAATCACTGGTATATACATAAAAGCTGTTTTTTTTCTATTTAAATACAACTAAATACTTATCTGATATAATATAACAATTGTATCGCTTTTGTACGTTTTGTAAATGTTAGCATAACAGTTAGGAATACCCTACGTAAAACGCTATAACTAAGTCAAACAGTCAATTAGGGAAATCTGGCGACTTAGCAATAAAATCTTAGGTATACAAAACGTACGGAATCGTTTGCCACGTGCCTAATTCCGTTCGATGATAAGGGCCGTATACGGAATCGTATTCCACCCCGGCGATCACATTCAGTCCGAACGGGTAAACGCGCTGAGAAAAGTATCGGGTGATCCATCTAAGTGAACACACTCATTATCTCGGAAAAACGAAAGTGTTAACTTTTTCCGGTATTTTATTTTTTAGAACATTTAAGAAACAAGCTGCTCTACAATTGTATATAATTTCAATACTTAAGTTTGGGTAGGAGGAGAGTAGAGGTGCATTATTAACATGCCGTGCGCCGTATTGCCACACAAATGATACTCCACTAATTTTCTCTAACCCAGACTTAAAAATTGAATCTCGTCAACGGCTTGCCGGAAATCAAACATTTTAAAATAAAAATTTATTTTAACTAATACTCCATCTATGTATGATCTTTTAAAAATAATTTGCCGTTTGAAAATCAAACATAGATAGCGGTTTTATCCACGAAAATAAGGGTGACAAAACATAGCATAAATATAAAAATGTAGCGCTGTCGGTTTCTTAAACGTTCTAGAAAACAAATTGCGAAAAATGTGAATACTTTCCGAGATATTGAGTGTACCCACTCACAAATGGATCACCCGGTATTCGTAGCCCTGCACCGGTCGCTCGGCTATGTATTGGCCTTTTATAATGTACTCACTCGGTCCGCATTAACGTGCGCGGACAGAAACCCGACGTCAAAGATAACGCGATTATAATATAGAGGAGAGGGTATTCGGGACGACAGGAGCCGTGTACCGACGACAACGCGGACGTTGTTTATTTTATTATACCGCAACGTAATATAATATATATATATGTATACAGGGCGTTGATACTTTCAGTGGCGTGCCCGGGAGTTGTCAATGGAAGGGAATGTAATAAATAAGAATCACGAATAAATCGTAAATTAATATTTTCTACCCGAATTGACTGCGGGAATTGGTAGTTTGAAAGCCGGATCCTAAAAAAGGCCAATTTATAATCAATATACACATCAAGTTTTTCCTCCTGGTAAGACAAGTGGAAAATAAAAATAAATCGCGAAAAATCTTCCCGTCTAACTTTTACATTGAAACGTGGAACTGCATCACCTATAAATTTAAACAATCAAAATTTTCCAAAATCCTCGAGCTCTCGTTATTTGGGCTTGTTTCTAGATTAAAGATTAACCTGGGCAGACCGCATAAAAAAGAAAAAAATCCTCCTAAACTCTAGACGTAAATCACTACAATTCTTACTCGGTAAATACTCTAAACTTAATACAAAAAAAAAATTACTTCTATATAAAACTTTATTAATGCCCATTTGGACGTACGGGATACAGTTATGGGGCGCTGCCAAAAAATCAAACACAAATAAAATTCAAACTTTCCAATCCACAACCCTCCGCATAATCACAAATGCCCCTTTTTATGTTTCTTCTAATCACACCCTTCATACAGATTTAAAAATTAATAGAGTAGAAGAAACTGCCAAAATCCTTTATAAACGTTTCCGCTCCCGACTAAAAAACCACTCCGATCCACTAATCTTTGCTCTAGATTCCGACTCCGTTCAGGGGAACCCCCCTCGTCGATTCAAGAGAAAGTGGTGTAGAGACCTGAATATCACGTAACTAAATATTTAAAGGTGAATTACAATTAACCTAAATTTTAATTTAATTTAATCATATAATAAAGTGTCACCATTGGGTGGCTGTTTTTATCGCGTATCTTTGTCAAGCTATTTTATATATTTCCGCATGCATACTTGTTGTAATAATTAATTTACAGATTGTACGCCTTAAAATAAAAGTTGAAAAAAAGTTTCTCCTCGTAACTCTGCTGAAATGTATGCATTTTGACACTAGATTACTCATATTTCGTTCGTATTCTAAACCGATGAGGATGGGGATAAAACCCCTAAATCCCTCCCAACCACCCCCCCCCTCCGGCGTGCACGCCACTGGACACTTGGATCATCGATAGCGCCGGAGATTCCGCGCGCGGGTAATGTTCGATTCCGGCGTAATTTCGGCACCGCGGTATACTGCGGTACACGCGTAAATTCCGGCCGCCCGGACGGTTTTACCGCGGGATTCGCCGCCTCCCGAGTGCGGCGGAATGAGTCTGTCCGCGTCGCCGTCGCCGGTTCGCCACGCGGTCATAAATAATCGCCCTGTATACACATTGTAATATAATAATGTATTATTATAATAGTACGGCGTTTTCGCGTGACGTTCTTTCTTATTGACGGCGGCGACCGCGACGACGGCCGCGACCACGGTCGGCGCGCTCGCCCCGTCGTCTCGTCCGCGCGCCCGCGCTGATTGTTCGAACAACCGGACCCCGCCGATGCGATAGCCGCGCGCTCGCTACGGCCGCTACCTGGCTACCAGGGGTACCGCTTGTACCGCACGATAATATATTATAATTGACGTGATCGCGGCGCGCACGTTGGCGATCAATTAAATTAAACGTACGCGCGCCCGCGGTGCGTGTACCGCGCGCCGCGTGTATTATCGCGAGCGCGGAAGAACGGCGGCGGCGGCGGCGGGGGAGGGGAGGTCGGGGAAATAAATAAATAAATACGGAATTATCATACGGGTAACGTCGTGCTCACTACACGGTACCGCGGCCCCGGTATACATTATAATATAATACGCGGAGATACGTGTAAAAACGTATTAACACTCGATCGCACTCGTAAATCCCGCGGGCCGCCGCCGCCGCCGCCGACCCCGTACGCGCGCATATTATTAGCGTTTTTTTTTTTTTTTTTTTTTTTT